>QVNW01002828.1:0-20587 GCA_014825475.1 Pseudomyrmex flavicornis
TATATATATATATATTGTACAAATATTAAAGAGAAAAAAGAAATTGAAACAATCCTCTTAATAAAATACCGAGACTTCTCTTTTCCGTGTAAATATATATATACTGTCGCGTAAAACAAAACGTGAATCTGTCTCTCTCTCCTAATCTCCGCCAATCTGAGTTAATCTGACGAGCTAATTCGTTTACGCGTTTCGCACAGAGGAGAGTTTGTTGTCACAAACTCTCGAGCTCAGACCTAGCCATGCCATTTGCGTGCGAATTTTGAACCACAAATAGATTCAATGCAAAAGATGAAATAATAATAATAATAATAATAATAATAATAATAATAATAATTAACGACGTTGTGGAGCCACGTTTGTTCGCGCTGCTGTTGCTCGAGATTGCAGATATATTTGATGAGGATTTTGATGCGGATTTACCGGAGTGATGCTTGGACTTGACGCATTCCGGCACTAACTGGTCCTTACAGCACTGGCTTTGATGAACCGACGTTCCGCAATCTGATTTTGCAAATTGAAATATTAAGTTTAGAAAAAATGATTTTTATTTAACCTCACAAAAAAACACAAACACTACCGCTCCAAAGTTTGTCACATTTTCTTAAACAACAACAATAGTGTTAATGATTTCAAAGAAAAGTGTAATATGAAAAACTTTACCGTTTGTTTTAATATCGTTTAATATATTACTGATTCAACTTCAAATAATTGCTCGTTATAAATGAGTAATTGTTAAAATTAATAAATTGCTGAATGCTGCTCTCAAACTTTTGAACAATAGTCTACACACATCGTCGAGGTAACGATTCGCTTACTGTCGCAATGGAGAAACGATTTGTTCGTCAACTGTTTCATACACACATCGCACAGTAAATTTCCCTGAGCCCCAACCGCAATCGTTACCCACAGATGTTGCTGATGACTAGATTTTTTTCCACTTTTATCCTAAAAACAGGAAAATCTCACAATAATATATCAGGAAATATTCTCGTCAGAGACGCGCAATAACTGGGGGTAAAATTGTTTCACCTTTTTCTTACGGAAGAAAATAGAACCGCGCTTTCTTCTAGTCTTCTCGGAGTGCTGATCGTCGTATGCAGTACCACTGCAAAAATTAATGATATACACGTTATCGACGGCGCTCTGTTGCATAAACGCGAAATGGCCGCTTAAAATTGAATTAAATTTTTTTTATTAAATGATCTGCGGTGCACAAAACTATATAAAAGCATTTCGACTTATTACACAGAGCTTATTACAAGAGATCAAAAAAATGTGCGTCGCCATCGATAAATATGTGCGATCAGAGAGAGTCACGTGTTCGAAACAAATGTGTAGCATGCACAAAGATAAAAAAAAAAATAAAAAAAAAAAACGTAACGTCAATAGTATTGTGCGATTGCAAAATTTGAAATGATCTTCGCGTAATATGATTTTTGCGCGATATACTATGTAAGTGATATCGAACTGCCAAAAAGATTTTAATTATTCGAGCGGAAATGCAATATCCTCTAATAAATGTATGTGAGAGATCACCTGCGTTTGGTCTTGCATTCGTAATGTAACATACACGTACTATTTGTAGCTACAAAATCGATCGACCAACAAATCGATACGAACCGTTTTCCATCTCTCAGAGACGAGTTACGAAAGATATTTCGCAGTGTTATAAATAATTCGGTGAAGGCTTTAACACGTTGATCGCCCATCGTATTTGGATGGACAGGTAAGTCCGCAGGAACGCGCTGCTCTCCCAGACACGGTTTTTCGTTCACTTAGTCAAGCGGGATTTTGCAAATAATTGCAAAAGTTTCGCAAGAGTTTTTAATAAAAACAAAGATATTTAAGATAGTAATATATAAAACTGTATACAAGTGCTTGCAAAATAATTTATACGTAAAAAAATATATTAGTATGATATTGTTTTTTTATCCTTTGAAACAATTTAAGCAAAGTTGTGGCGTTTCAGGTAAGTTTCAGTTTTTTTTTTTTTTTCTATTTCTTCTAGCTGTTTGTTAGTCTAAAGTTTGTCTGCTTGTCAAACAAACAAACCAGTTATCAGCAGTTAATGCACTAGGCGTGATAATCCGCGGCGAACCGCGAACCCCTTCCTCTCCCCCCTCCTCCTCAGTAGGAAACGTACTCAATGCTGAGCGATCAACGTGTCAAGAACGCCGAAGTACTCACTCAGTTAAAAGTTCGTCAAGGGATATCTGGACACTCGGCGTGCCCTCTCGGTCCTCGTGGAACTCGTGACTGTGTGTCGTATGAAGATCTTCGGTTTCTGTTTCACTCCCACTACCCTTTTCGTTTCTTTCACGACGGCTGTTTCATGCAGGATCGTGGCAAATTTTTTTAAATAAAAAACACACGCACAAACTAAGCGTCTAATTGTGTGAAATTGAATGAATTCTCTGATGACACGACGATTACATATCAAATCAATTACGACGATATTTATAACTGCTCGCGTTTTAGGAGAAAAAACAAATCGCGCACCGAGACAGAAATATAATCGATCGAAGTGCAATGCAGAACTTTAACTGCTTGCATTTGCATTTGTTAAGCACGTTTGTTGCTTATGAAAATAATACAACACGAGCAGTCGTCGTCTACGTAATGCAAAAATATTTACGAGTGTAAATATTTCTGAAAATTCTCTACCAAAGTTAAAAAAATTGTTCGTGCAGAGAATCCGTGTCTATTTTCAAAATAAGTCTCTACTTTTGTGCCAAAATAAAAAAAAAAAAAAAAAAGAATCGACAATAATTGAAACACACATGAACGTGCAGATGTGTGTTGCTTTGTGCGTCATTACGATAAAAATGTACGATAAAAAAGATCGCAAGCTAGATTGTAGAATAATTGAAAATATATTAAGCGGCTTCTTCTATTTTTTCATCAAACAACAAGTACTTTCAATAATAAATTAACCATCGAGAATTCTTTTGTTAATCTAATTTTGCGATCTTCTCGCTTCTGTAATTTATAGCTATAGACTTACGCTGCAAGTGACGGGGTCGTTCGGGTCCCGGTCTCGGCTAAATGCGCAACCTGCGGCGTAACAATCGAAGGCGTCGATATGGACTTTTGAAGAGGTAAACGTGAACCAGTCAATCCCGGCATTAAACTGCTACTTTCCGCTAATCTCTGACTACTCCTCTTTGGAACTATCTTCTGATATTCGCTCTGTTAAATAAAAAATGTTTTTTTTTGCCATGTATTTCCCTCGGTAAAGCGTAGAATTTTCTCGGAGAAATTTTTTCTCTTGACATTACCTGTACAAGATCGGCTTCGTTTAGCGAATGAGTGCTCGTTTGCGACCTGCACGCGCGATTGCTTACAGATCCGGCACACGGTTTCCCATCTAATTCTAGCTCGTTCTCGCTGTCTAAGCTACTTAAACTAATGCTGCGTTGTCGCTGAAACGAGTAAACCAAGTATACCTTGTGATTGCGTGTGAGAGCATTAGTAACGAGACGTCGGGGGCGAGAAGAGCGATGCAAATCAAGCGAGACTAGAGAGAGTTATCGTAAAAGCGAATATATGACCGTGACCGTAGACGTTTTGAGGCCGACGCAATCTCGATGAGCTTCGATTTTAGCGCTACTCAAGACGCGCGTTTCGCAACAACTAGAAAACTGGCAACTGGGAATATTTTTGCTCAACTCGAACTCACCGAAATTGAATCGGTTTGTAACTGAGTTTAACAAGCGATATACCATGTTTTGGGCCTGCAGCAGATGATTCTGCCCGGAGAATCGTCGACGACCGCGCCGGTTGCTCTCTAGATCCTCTATATCCCCGGTCCAGCTGCGTCTTCTGTCTATACCTTGCGCCAATTGTTGCGCGTGGCTAGCCGACGGAAGATGCGTCGGTGAACTGTTGGTGGAGCAAGTGGCGAGGATGAGATCCGGATCGGAACCTGTATCGTGATTGCCGGGACGAGACGCGAGATCGCCTTCCGTTAACGGGCAAAGAGACGGGCATGAGGAAGTCAATCTTTGCAGAGCCTCGTTGTTGGAAGCGCGATTGTGAAATCCCAGAGTGCCCAACGTCAAGTCGCGCATACGTTGGATGCAGTCATGGATTTCGTGCAATTGCTGCAAGTTTTCCTCTGCAATAAAGCAAAAACATTGTTTTGCGTTTTGTAGTTGATTTTATATTTTATATCTCATTTGTGGGGACTCTATTAGAAGAAGTTGTTTTGCGTTTTTTCTGATATTTCTGGTATCTAATATTCTTCTGTTTTTTTTATCACCTCAATTTATGGAACTTTTGTTTTTTTTGTGGGTGTGAAACAAAAGGTTTTTTGTTTCTTTTTTTTTTACCTAAAACCGGATAATTCTTGGTCACACCAGGCGAGTGCGGTGTGATGCTAATGATGGGCAGAGGATTAGGCTGGGTTTGTACGTGAGTGGTGCCGAGCGTGAGCAACGAGTGTTGCTGGTGTTGTTGCTGCTGATGTCGATGATGATGTTCGTCACCGCCCTCGGACATGGTGATCGAAGTTTTGTCGGTATTGTCTTTGGTGTTGTAGCCGGTGTCCGTGACAACAATGCCGCCGTGCAGATTCAGGCCGCGCAGATCCCCATTAATAATAGGCAACACACGATCGCATTCGGAGTGCGACGAGCCAAGGTAGTCGGTTATTACATCTTCCTCGCTGTCCTCGCCGCTATTCGGACACTCGTCTGCAAGCACAAGATCGACGTCCGTCTTATTGCCAATCAATCGCCGTAGCTGCATTTTCTCTCATTATTCGCGCGCTTTAAATTTTAATAATATCGCGGAAGGAAGAACTGGTCTCCTTCGATCTATTTTAGGACACGTAGCGTGCGCAGTGAGGGCCAAACAGACTGTTTTTCACCGCTCGATAGCTCAATAACGCACGGAACGGGACGGAGGGGGAGGGAAGGGGAGGAGGGTGAGAACGGAAAGAGCAAACAGCGCGCAAAGTAGTTTAACTGTTGCGCGTGTGATAGGAGAAAAGTGCAGCCACGCTGCGAGAGGCGCACATCAGGTCGCGGTTTCAAAGAAACACCACGATACCGGAAAACCGATATCGAAATGTTCCCGTCGCGCCTTTTCTCTCTCTCTCTCTCTCTCTCTCTTTCTCTCTCTCTCTATTGACTCGGTCGGAACAGAGACACGAGCAACAACTCCCGCGCGCGTATCAATCGTCGCCGCTTTTCATCTCAAACTTTCCGCTCCGCTTCGCTCGAATATACCTCGTGAAGATATATCAGATGAGGAAAAATTAGGTCAAATTATGTATTCCGCTAACGACGACGGCGGCGACGGCCCGTCGTCGTTTGCTCGCTCTTGAGCACAGACCGGATAACGCGTCGTCGCTCGGATGATCCTTCCGATTCGCGCGGCGTATCTCGAAATCATCAAACCGATACCACGGTCAAACGGTGTATGTGTTATAAGGTCAACGTTAAAATAAAAGAAAAAGAAAAAAGAAAACAAGACTTGACACGCGAGGGCACCGCACGCACGCACGCACAAGCGTGAGCAGAATTTTTAAAAACTCTCATGTGATCTCTCGCAACGACAGTTAAAACGGTAGATCGAAACGTTCTCTTCTCGCTCGTCCGATTGTTCATTCCGCGCGGCTTCAATTATACACGCGCTGCGTCTCTCTCTCTCTCGAACAATCCCGCATTATTCTGCAGTTATTCGTGAGAAACAACCCGGGAAACAACTTCGTTATACGTAACCACACATTCGAAGATACCGAAGCTGCCGTTAACTAGTTCGACTCGTGCCAGCGCGCGATTTTTTTTTTTTTTTTATTCCTTTGCAGAATCTCTACGGATTCCCGCGCGACATTAATGACGTCGATGTACGTCCGACGAACGACGTGGTCCAAGTAATGATTTCTCACGGATTTCGCTCGCATCTCTCGGAGACGTTGTTGGATCGTAGATCCCGTCTGTGGGAAATAAAATCCTACATCCGCGCGATTTTCCCGACGACGACGACGACGACGACGAGAAAGAGGAGAGGAAGCGATGACGGCGATCCCGTCGTCGTCGTCGTCTCTCGGTAAAACGGTATATTACACGGACGAGCGAGAGAAGCGCGCGCGAGATGGAGCATACCGTGGCGAACACTTTTCCGGGTGGAAAGGGGCTGGCAGACTGTTGCTTTTCGCTCTCTATGTAGCTCCCGGAGCGCGAATTGATCCGCTCGCTGGCCCGCGCTTGCCTCCGTGTACCCCCGCGACCCTGTATAACCCACCGTCGCCGCCGCAGCCGCCGCCGCCGCCGCCGCCGCCGCCGCCAACCTTGTCGTGTTGCCTCCACCTCCGTCGCCTCCACCGGCATCGGTGTATTTGTTATAGATCTGTATCTTCCTGTTCTAAGCGCCGGAAATACGGAAAATACAAATTCCTCGGCAAATATTTCTCTACGTTTTTTTTTGTCGCTCAAGTGGTCTCTACGTGATCTTCGGCTTTTTTGCGAACGGCTCGGAAGCTGTTGAAAAAATTCAAGACACTGAAATATTATGTCGTTCGTGCGAGCGGATTCGTCGTAACTAATCAATTAACTTCCACTTAAGCGCGCAACTAATTGTTTTCCTCTTTCTACAAATAGAATAAAATAAAAAAAAAACGTAACAAAGAATCATAGTTGAGAAAGCTCAAGTCAACTGCGATAAGATAAGCAAAAATTGTGAAATTATGCGACTTTTCCGAGATGTGCATCGCATGCATGCACAAGTGTCTGCACTCTTGCGCAAAATAAAAGCAATCGCGATAAAGCAATGGAAGTTTGCACACATATGTACGTACTTGTGTATATCTCTCGACGCGATCGGAACAATATTTACCGATATTTCAAACATTAGTCCTAATATGTCTCTAGATAAGAGAAAGATATATATTTTTAAAAAAAACTGACCGCTTGTTTCTTAGTTTCTGTTAAAAAAAAATTTTGCTATTTGATATCAGATCGGCAGCAAGAAAAATTGTCGAGTCTACGAAATTTTTTGTTTCATCAACAAAATGTTGTTTTGTCGACAAAACAAACATCTCAGCGCGTGTGTTTTTGATTGCGCTGGCTACCATAGTACAATAACAAATTTCTTGCTAAAATCTCTTTTTTTCTTTCGTTTACATATTTTTTCCACAACTGAAAATTTATCTCTTTGTCTCAAAAAGAAACCGCGTTAAAAAAAAACATCAAAAATTAAAATGCTGTAAAATTAATAGGACGTCAAGAAAATCTCACATTAATCATAAAAAGCAATCTTTGCTTCGCTGAGTAATTCAGACGCGAGGTTTATTTGTATCAGTGATTCTTTCCGAATGTTCGGACGTATTCTCAATAAGCTACCGTTTGTGTTTCTCTACTCGGCTTCCCGTCACAGCAAGGATTCGCTGTAACAATCGCACGCTGATATATACAACCCTTCGACAACAGCATCGGCTTGTGCCAAAGTGTCCCGAGAGGAGAGAGAGAGAGAGGGAGGAAGAGAAGGAATGAGGGTAAAGGAAGGAGACGCAATTGTGTTGCTTCAGCTGGCATTTGAATGTAGGCCGCGGTGACTGCGCCAGTCGATATTATCGGAATTATTAAATATTCCAGAGATAATGATTTTCGCGATGGTTAATGTCGCGAGATGACGTCTCTTCGCGTAACGATCTCACCCTCTCTCTGAGAGAGCGAGAGAGAGAGAGAGAGAGTTCCTCAAATGATACTCTGCAGATCACGAGATGCGGCATGTGTGCCGCACGCTTATAGCATATCGATTTGGAAAAGCCTTATAAAGCCTTTACGCCAAGTATCTGAATTCTGTGTTTGCTAAGAAAATGACAGCGGGTTTCTCCGGGATTCGGGAGAAAGTTCCTTGTAATTTCTTAAATAATTACAAGCTGCAACTCGGCTTTTTTTTTCGAAAAGCAAAAGCAGTTTTTTCTTTAAAGCAATTAATCGCGATGTAGAAAAACTTAAAGTGTTATTTCTTATCTTCTCGAAAATGTGTGCGCGCACTTATTTTAGAAATTAATTTACAAGAGATAAAAAAAAAAAAGACATTTAGTTGCTAAAATATGTTGACAATCTGAGAATAATTGTTTAATAATAAATTATATTCAATAAAATTGTGAAATCATATTTCATATAAGATATTTATGTATATACATGTAATAAACAATACAAAATGAGGGTATCAGTATGTGTATCTTATATATGTATACTTTAGATTAGAATATAGGTAAGTGCTTCTCTCCACTCTTGATTCACATGGTATTGATTACCTCAAGAGAACATTCTTTTGTTTCTGTTCCGACATAAATAGCAATGATACATATATGCATAGGTGCATCAAGTTTTACCGTAATGCTGTGTAAAATAAAACCTTATACAGCGATATGCACATATTTGTTTCTCTCACATTTTGCATCAAACTCTTTTAACGAAATCTCTCTCACTGATTCTCTAAATAAGCAATATAATTTTATTTTCTTCGTGCATATCAAATGTCATTTTATTTTAAATGGGAGCAACAAAAAAAGGATTTTACGCGTGTTATATTTTGAAACTGTGATCGCAGTATTGTGCATTATTCTTACCACTGCAACTGTTTAAAATAGAAACCTGCTAAAGCTTTAAAAAAAAAAACACTATAATGAGCAGTTATTGCTGGTAAAAACAATTTTGAGATAAGCATTGAAATAAAATTGTTATTTCAAGAGTTGTGTCTAAAGAATTTGCAATATTATAAAAAAAAAATTCAAACACCAAGTTATAAAACTTTGTTAATATATGAAGACCACAGGAAAAGAAACAACATGATAATTCTACAGGAAAAGAATATGATAAGTCTATTTTTTTTTCAATTTTTTGTTTTTGATATTTTTGATTTCTTTGGTAGATAAAATGAAGTATTTCAATTATTCAATGCGAGAATTCTTGATAGATTCTGAGAAATAAGCATTTAAAAAAAAAGATGTAACACAGAAATACATACTACGTTTCGACCTTTAAAATCGCACTCCTCTAAAATTACAAAAATGTGACTTATCAAGTTTTTCCCCTGGTCAAGTTTATCTGTGGTCTTCATATCTTTTCTATTGATTTTTCCATATATATATATCTATTTTACATAGGTATGAGATTTATAACAAAAGCGTAGTGTTCTCGATTCGCAACTAAATTCGCCTACACAACAAACCTACACACGCATTTTCCTCGTGTGTGTGTGTGTGTGTGTGTGTGTGTGTGACAGACACACGGAGAAAACCGCGAGCGAGCGAGCGAGTCGAAACGCGAGTCAAAACTCACCGGAAGAAAACGGAGCGAGCACCTCTTGTCGCTTTTCCATCGCTTCTCCCAAATTGTTGTTCTCTAAACAAGTTCTTCAATATGTACAGCCACGCACTTCACTCGGCGGTTTTCACACTTCCCAAAGACTTCGCGCAAAACTGCAACAATCGAAAAGATCGTCTGAGCGTTACGTTAGCGAAATCGGTGCGTTTTTTTATTCTCTCGGTGCGCGCGTGTGTGTGTATGTGTGCGGGGGCATTGCAGAACTAACAAGGCGCTTTCTTTCTTTTCTTGCGGGCGTAAAATCGTTTTATCGGGATCGAGATTCGGATGTAAAAAAAAAAAAAAAAACAAGAAATAAACAAACAAACAAATCGGGAAGCTCGACAGCTCCGAATCGAACAGAGACGTGTGTATGTGTGTACAAACTTTGTTAGAAGCGCCGTATGTATTGACAGGTGGATCGTCGGGGCACGAGATCGTCCCCCGACGACGATTTCGATCCTCCTCCCGTAAACCGGCTCCTCCCGAATTCCCACGTCAACGATACGTACCAAAAATGCAATTATCCCGGAACAGCCATTTAGGGTTGCATCACCAGCGTTGTCGCGAACGATGCGGTTAGCTTGTGTTTTCAGCAATCACGACAAAACGGAGCCTCGCATCGCCATCCCACCGTATGACACGGTCAAAGGCACGTCAACCATTTTGCAGTGATGCCAGTGTTCCATGGGACGCCCTACCATTTGACGCTACCGGAATACATATGCGAGGTGTTGTTGCACAGAGGAGTACACGGGAGAGCGATAATACCTTCCGAAGAAGCACAAATGACTCTCTCCCCCTCCCCCTTTCTCTCTTCCGTTTTCAATATTTTCTTCTCGCCCAGCTTTCACACAAAGCCCTTTCTTTCCTAGTTTAAAATAAAAAAAAAATGAAAATTCTCAATGCAAAAAAATCGTAAAGTACCGTGAATTGATCTTGTGCAAGAAGTGCGTGCGAAAAAAATTTTACTTCACAATTTTGTAGCGGAGAAAAAAATCCATGCGTGAATTATTTATGTGTATTTTATTATTATTGTAGTGGTACGATTGTTGGATTTTGATCGACTCGCACAGTTGGCTGAACTTGAAAGTGCACCGAACAGCACCGAGTGTCGGCGAATGAGAGGAACATAAGCGTATTTGGCGCATGCGTGAAAAAGCGGATTATCAGAGACCAATCGCCGATTCCGGGACGTTGTTCTGACGTTTCAGCGCTGCAAATGTTACAGTTCCGTGTCGCGTGTATTATAGATTTTCAGGCGGTGAACAAATGTCGGAATGTGATCGCGATTGGATGTCAAAACGAGGAGGAACTGTCAGAATTTCTCATTCTCACACAGTTTATGTTATAGCACATTCGTTCCGAGTAATGCGTGCGACTTGATAATTTCATTCGCGGCTGAAAACTAACGAGACGCTTTAATTTTGTTGAAAAAAATTTGTCGGACGAGCGATAAACAAACAAGTTTGTTGATTTTATTTGTGATAGATTTTTATGCAAATACCAATCAAAATACATCTAACCTATCTCTCTGTCACACAATCATATCAGTTAAAGTGCGCGCGGTGTTTTATTCTCGCTGTCTGAATGATACGCTATCGCAGTACTATGAAGTTACACAATGGAGCTTTCCGAATCGCGAAACGTCATTAAAGATTTGGATTTAACCCTTCAATCGCGAATCGCGCCGCGTTACAAGATCTGGCTGCCGTTAGGGACACAACAGGTAAGTATATAAATAAAAATAATTTATAGTTCGGTTTGAGAAAGTGATTGTTAGTCGTAATCGTATAACATGATTGTTTATTTTTTTCCTTTAATTTTCAGTTAAGACTCAGAAGCTTAGTACAAATAATAGGCCATAATCTGAAAGCTGATGCAAATGGAGAAGCATGTTGGTACTACTACTACACCCTGCATAGTTCAAGCATGTCATCTCCCTTGTACACAAGCGAGGCGATTGACAATGCCAATCCAAGATGGTCTTGTCTGGAAGTGCCAACTCTGCATGCCACAGGTTACTCAACAGCCAGTGGTGAGCATTACAGTCTGTTGGTACAATGAGCAATGTATTTCTTGATACAAGTGTGCATGTTGCTTTGTCATCAACTTGTTTACATAAATTTTTCTTGAGAGATTGACAAGTGTTTTTTATTTTGTCTCTCAAAACAGAGATTATCATAAGAGTTTGGAAGCGTTCGATACCAGCTGATGCTACAAAACCCGACGTGACTCTCTTCACCTGGGGCATATCGTTCACCGGATTGACATATATCGGTCCTAAACTCCCAGTTAATCTGGAAACCATTTTGAAAGAAAATTCCTTGATATTTTATTTTCACGGTGGATACTTCACGCCTGTGTACTGCTGCGTAACAACTCCAGAATTGAAACGTTACCTCTACATGAGTTTAAATGCGTCCGAGGTGAAAAACAGTTACACCGTGAACAAGCTAAGTAATCTGCGAAGCAAGATGCAGGCGTTGAAACAGCAAACGGAATCGGTGCAAGCGCTCAGAATACGCATTGCGACGGGTGATGATTTTTATACTCCCAAATATCCACAAACGACTCTGAGCAGACTGTTGCAACCGCGAAGAGTGAATAAGGAGAAGAAGATGGAAATTCTGAGGATACGTAAAGAGTTGGAACTGGCCAAATTTAGGACAAAATTGCTGGAACAAGAAAGAGCACGGAAAATGGCGGAGATACGTGTGTTGAATCAATTGCACAACAACATTGCAGAAGAAAATCAAGATCATGGTTTGTGCATTATTAAAACACTTGTGATTTGTATAGAAATATATAAATTTCTATATATTTAAAAAATTGGCATCTGAAGAAAAAAGCAAGATAAAACTTCCTTCATGTGTTAGGTTCCATCTTGTTGGAAAGATACAGAGAGCTGAACAGAGACATGGACAAACTGAATGAATGGCGACAAAATCACATGGAGACTAGGGAAACGTATTTGCATAAAAGCAGTCAACTTGCTCAAAGACGGCAGCAGTTAATCTCAGAATTGAGTTTAATATATCCGATTAAACAGGTAAACTTCGCAAAAGAAAAAAACAAAAACAATAAGAATGAATAGTCTATTTTGCGCAATGCATCGAACAGCTAAGCTTTTCTTGTAGGACAGCACTGGAAAATTCAGAATAAATAACGTTTACTTACCGGACAGCGAGGAGTTAGAATTGTCGAACGACACCCAAGTGGCCGTGGCGTTGGGCTTCGTCGCGCATACGACACAAATGATCGCAAATTTCCTTAACGTACCGACCAGATATCCTATCATACATTACGGCTCGCGCAGCAAGATTATAGACCACATTACCGAGAGTTTACCCGACAACGACAGACAGTAAGAACTTCTTTCGCGACTTGACGCGTTTCCGCAATGTACAATGTATATCTCTCTTGTGATGTTTGGTTTTAGATTTCCGTTGTTCGCCCGAAGCAAGGACAAATTGCAGTTTCATTACGCCGTGTATCTATTAAACAAAAACATAGCCCAACTGCGATGGTATTGCGGTCTTCCAACTACCGATTTAAGAGCAACGTTGCCCAATCTCGCCACGCTGATCAATATTAAACCCAATCAGATCTAGTACGTAATAACATGTGATTGGCATATCTCTGACACGTTTTATAATATATTCTCCGATAATATAATAAGAGAATTTGATTTTGAATTCTTTGCGGCAAATCTAGAAAAAACATCATCGTTGCTGGCAAACACGCACAGGTTGCGAAACATTTGTGCAATTGAGTAAAAAAACAATTCTTAATAATTCCAAAACGTTTCGACTATGTTTTAAATAATCTTCAGTTTGAATAAAAATAATTGAATTATAAAAACCAAAAGATTAAAGTAAATTTATATTTTTTTAAATTCCTATGTGTTTTTGTAATAATAAATGTTATAGCGGATATTAAAAACATAAATGAACCATCAAAATAAGTGCAATACGATGTTAAACATTCTTTGAAACGGCAACTATTTTTCATTTTAATAAAAATTAATAACACATTTTTACGTTGATATTTAAGAAATGATATGTAAAACTGTTGTCAGATATGCATCATTGTACATTATTATTGTCTTGATCCCACACTGATTCCCGTGTGTTTATTTCACAGTTTAGACGATTCCAAACGAACATTCTCTACCTCATCATTGGATACCGAGGGTGGTAATAATGGTAAACACAATCCACCTCTCACGCCGCCATTGCAAAAACTACTTTTTGAAAAATGCCACCGTTCGTCCCGGTCGATGAGCCAGTTGCGGAGCATAAAGTTGTCACTTGGATCCTCGTTGGATCAGGGCCTCGACAAACCCGTACAATCGCCCGCGTTGGGCAGTCAGTCGAAGCGTATCTGTAAATCGGAGGAGAGTGCCATTGACAATAAAGCTTTGGTACTGGCTAAAAACAAGTCGAGCAACAGCAGCAATGAGACATTAAACAGTGCCATTCTGAATATTGATAATCTATCTTTTAAGAATAAAGATAACTTTGTCGAGAGTAGCGATAAAGTTGTTATTGAGAGTAACATTGAGATCATGATACCCATCTCGATTTCTAAGGCGGTTAATCTCGCGGATAGTCTGGAAAGTTCTGCGAGCGCCCGAGACAGAAGTTCGAATTCCATAAGCAGCTGCGAAATGGCTCTCGGTAATGGTCAGACCGACGCGGACGAAAGCATAAACGGCAATCACGTTGGCAGAAAGGAGGAATTGGCCGAGATCGAAGACGACGTGCTGCCGATGGATGAAACTTTAAAAAATATCAAAGACGTGATAGACAGCGCGTGGAAGAACGGCGCGGAACATAATTGCAAAAACCAAGTTTTACAGAATTATGACACTAGCGCAACAACAGTTAACGAACAAACTAGCAGTAGTAGTAATCAGAAACAAAGTCCATTAACGGAAACTGCCATTTACAGCAGAGAGCATCTCGCTAAATCGTGCTTGTCGTTGGACAATGTTTGTACTTGCGAAGAATCGGAACAGAAGCAAGATTCCACTCGTAGTTATCCGGAACAATGTACAAACGATGTCGCATTACGACAAAAGCGCAACTCCGAATCCAAGTAAGTAGAGAAATTTATTTTATAATCGCACGTTGTGTAAATTAACAGTTTTGTTATAATGTTTACTTGAAAATAATCAAATATTTTCGTTTGCAGAGCGGACAAATCGAGCTACACTCAACAGGTTGAGAAATGGTCTCAGGATATTGTAATAAGTGAACCAATGGTAAATTTTAAGACACTAGAGAAGCATCTCTTTCGCGAATTCGAAGATTCTAGATTTTAATGAACTTAAATATTTTTACAGTCTGTTCTCCTCTCATGTGTACCAAGTTTCATTAATGTCAGAATTTTCTCGTTTGCAAGGATTCCCTTGAAAATAATATATATGTTTAATATTCAGAATGGAAAAATATGTGTTTTTATATTTCGGATTTTTTTTTAGATAGACACAAGTTCAATTCTAAGCGCATCGGATTGCTTTTCGTATGACGAAACGACGAGATCGCAGTGTGACATTCAAGCGTCGAGCGAGTACATAGACATCATTAGACGTAGTTCGGAGAATGTGTGTGCGCGCACCGAAGCTTTGGCCAACAAGAAAACTAGTTTCAAAGTTATGAAACCGCGTCTTTAATACACATACATACATATATATATATCATCAGCCTATACATCATACAGCTGTGTCCTAATAATGTATGTATAAGCACCAAAGATCTCGCGGACAGATGAGATTCAGTTCGTACACATCTTATACTTGTGCTATACTGGTAACGTTATATTATATTTAAAAGTTAAATTTGATTCACATTGCAAAATGTTAAATAATATATTCGTCATTTATTATCGTGAAATGTTGAAGAATATATTTATCTTTTTTTTTTTATTTATTTTATTGGAATAAAAACCAATATTTCTGATATAAAATCAATGTAAAACTGATATTTGCGGAGCAAATATGAAAATTACGTATTTTGTGATAAAAAAAAAAAAAAAAAATCTAGACTCTGAATTATATATGTATATAAAACAAAGTGTCATTTATTGATATCTTACTATTCTATGTACATATATATATATATATATGTATATATATATACATATATATATATATATTATGTATATGTATATGCTCAATACACTTGTTTTTTTCTTCCACGTTGACGCAAAAACAACCGCGACAATTATAATCGATTATAACCACGGGAAAGTAGAGCGGACTTGTAATCCGACTACACGACTACTAAAAGATCAAGTAGAACCGATAGTTCCTCTGTGACTGCGCATATATTTGTACATGTGATACAAAAAAAAAACAATGCAAGGACCTTGTTAGCTGTATTTATTTAGAGTTTATGTATATTTTCATGCTGTGCACTTGTACACACATGTCACTTTAGTTGGACAGTAGTAAGTCTCTTGACAGAGCTGATCGTCAGGATTTTTCTAGGTTTTTAAGTCAACAAGTAAAGTGTACATATGTATCGATAATGTATATTATGTTGCGATTCTATTATTGTAATATATACTACAAAAAGAATTTGTAATTATTATTGTATCTATCCGAGGGCATTTTTATTAAACTGAAATTACACAACACACACATGTATATACGGATAGGGTGTCCGGTAATTAACCGTTTGGTTTTTCATCAAAATAAATAATTAATTATAATTTTCTAAATCAAAATTATTATTAACAACCGTTGCTGTTAGAACACTCCTCTCATCGGTCGTGTTTAGAACGCAACTGCGCTTATGCTGCTGCTTTTGCAACTCTTTAATAGGGCTTTTTTTTTGAAAATTTATAATAGATCTACAAGAATAGTTCTATCAAACGAACAAGTTGCAAAAGCAGCGCGTAAACAACTGTGTTCTACTGAACATGATCATTGTCACGTAGCAACCGTGAGCGCGCGAAACGCTTGTCTCTTCGCGGATTTTTGTAAAATTAATAACTCATTAATTATTGCAAAACTCACAAAATGATAAAGGACTTTTTGACTCATCACACCTCGCTCTATCTGCCTGCGAGAGATCATACGATTATTGCATCGGACACCCTGTATATATAACACACTGAAATTGAATTGAAATTTGTACATATGCGGACGTACTAGTCTGTGTATCAGACTTTTAAGAACTTGGGAATGCGGCCAGTGCGATATACTGGATCTTCTCTTGTAATTAATTGATCTTTTATATTAATTGAATTTTTATTGTACTCCCGAAGTAATTTGAAAAAGGAAAAATTATAGATCTATCCGTGTGACGCACCATAATATATAATTCTAGCCGGCGAATAATAATTAAAAAAGCTCGTGACAATTAAAAACATAGGGAATGAGTGCAATGCGAGCCAATATCCGATCTGGATCTTGTAATTACTTCATCTTTTATTAATTGATTTCTTATTGTTCAGGTATTGCCAAAGTAATTTGAAAACAAACAAAATTAATTAAATCTATTCGTATGAACGCACCATAATTCCAACCGGCGTTGAATAATATTTGTACAATAAACTTAATAAAAGATCAATTAATTACAAGAAGATCCAGTATATTGGCTCGCATTGACTTCGTTCCTAAGTACTTAACCCTTTCGCCCCTAACGCCGGCTGAGCCGTAATTTCAAACGCCGGAAAAAAAAAAAGAAAAAACTGGCGCGGGATCTCGTTCAATGACGATGCTCCAGCGGAGCAAACCGTCGTAGCGAAAGCGTTAATTGTCACGAGCTTTTTTAATTATTATTATTAAACTTTTTCACTGTACTTAGCTCACTTGACGTTTAGTTCGCGTTTGTGAAATAAGTAATCGAACGTAGCTCAAAATATATAGCTCAATATATTATATTTTTGCCATTAAATACATTTGTATTAAATTCATGTACAAGAGGACCAAACAGAAATATTAAACTACAGAATCGCTTATAGGAAAAATTCGTTTATATTAATTTTTCAATAATTACGTAATCACGTCGTCCTCCCTACGTATAATTACATAAGTGTCACATACGGAATTTTCAGTTTATTGCACAGTGACGTTTAGAAAGTCATGTTCTTTATGATCACCAAGTATTGAAAAATAATAATTCATAAGTAAGGTAAAAAATTTGAAAGAATTTCTTAACTAGGGAAAAAGTTTTAAGCCTTTGAACTGCTTTCCTCTAAAATTTCCCGGGAAAAAATGGATTAGATCTGATTTAAATCTAACGAGATAAAAAAAAAAAAAATGAAAAAAAAGGATCTACTTGGATCCAAATTAAATCTAAATAGATATAAAGTAGATCTAAATAGATTTAAGTATCTTTTTTAAAAATTGACACTATATTTAGTCTTAGATCTGCTTTAGATCTACTCAGATCTACTTAAATCTAAGCAGATCTGAGGTGATCTACTATAGTAGATCTGAGTAGATATGAAGTAGATCTAAGAATAAATAAAGTGTAAGTTAGTTTACATAGATCTATTTAGATATCTCTTGTATTTATTTAGATTTAATTTGAATCTAATTAGATCTCTTTTTCCATTTTTTGTATCGTTAGATTTAAATTAGATCTAATCCATTTTTTCCCGAGTTGCGTTTTGTAGTTACGGGATTATAAACGTATAGGGAGTGACGACATATATAATGTATGCGCGAGACACGCATTACATGCGTGAGAATATTTTATAAATAATTAATCAATTACACACATATTGTGCTTGCATGAGACGTTTCTAATTTGCAATTGTTTTATTAACATCGACTTTTATCTATGTATGTACATGCGATCATGTTATGAGATACATTTTAATAAGATACGGCCAACATCGGCGCGGCGCTTCTCTTGTGATGTAGTTTAGCCTTTACGATGGACTGTCCGATCTTGCTGATGCTGTCTTGATATTCCGACTTCCAGGCCGGCAGTTGCATCATTTTCTTCTCGTCCATACATTTCTTTCCGTTCTTTCGCCCGATTTTTTTGTAAATCTGTTTCTGCAAGCTATTCCCGTTGTATCTCGAGGAGAGACAACATTTCGACGAGCAATCAGACTCTACAATTATCTTGATTGGCACACGTTGCTCCAATTTCTGAGAAAAAATCGTATCGTCGATTCTGCACAGCTTGTCGCGTTCGGCAATACGTTTGGCCATGCGCGCGGCTGCTACGTAAATAACACTTTGAAATTAATATCGCAACAATAATACGAATTATACATGTACATTAGCAAAATATATTAAAGTAGAAAAAATAATGTGTAAAGAATTTACATTCTTAAACGTAAGTATATTTAAAATATATATTTATTCGCAAAAACATCCAAACGATCGGCTCGTATCACCTGTGTAATTTCATTACTTAGTAGTTTTAAACTCTGCACGAGCCTTCAAACTCTTATAATTCGTTATATAAGTAAAACTTTTTTGTAATATTTAGTTTCTTTTTTTTTTTTTTTTTTTTTTTTTTTTTTAATCAATTTGATATGTCGTTTTCCATCGATCAGCTTCCACTCGCGCGGTTGTTTTTTTATCCAAACACTTTTCTTCCGGAAGTAACTTTTCTAATATTTTGTGCAGATCGGGACATTCTATCTCAATCTTTGTTTAATGTTGAAAGAAGTAAATTTATTTTCTATTATTCCGGGAAAAAATGGATTAGATCTAATTTAAATCTAACGAGATTAAAAAAAATGGAAAAAGAGATCTAATTTAGATCCAAATTAGATCTAAATAGATATAAATAGATCTAGTGTAAATTTACACTTTAGTTATTCTTAGATCTACTTTAGATCTACTATGGCAGATCACCTCAGATCTGTTTAGATTTAAGTAGATCTTATATAGTAGATCTGAATGGATCTAAAGTAGATCTAAGACTAAATATAGTGTCAATTTACAAAGATATACTTAAATCTATTTAGATTTAATTTGGATTTTAGTAGATCCTTTTTCTTCATTTTTTTTATCTCGTTAGATTTAAATCAGATCAAATCCAATTTTTTTATATTCTTGGTTTTATGTTAAAATGTATTTTGTAAAACGAGATGTGAGAAATCACGAGAGAAGACAAACAGTTAGGAGAAAATAAATTAAGCATAATTGTTTGGTTTTCAGAATTATAAACAACGTTAAAATAATATGCAAAATTAGAAAAATAGATTTTTACTTTTTTCACACATTTACGTGGCTGCTCGTATCGCGCTGGCTCAACTTCCGGAAACGGTCGAATCTTGGTGGAACAAATCTTCGGTTCCAAACGTTGTGTCACAGGAACCACTCGACCCCATTCGAAGGACTTGTCGTCAACGATTCTGTCAAAAAACTCGTCACCTCGTGAATCTCCTTTACAAGGAGAAAATCTAATAATTGCTGTTGACGGTTGAGCTCGTAGATGTGTCTTCGATACATCTGGCCAGAGGTCGTTTTGATATGCGGAAACACATCTGACTTGACTTATTCGATCCATTGCGGTGAATTTCTAAGAGCCGAAAGAAATGTTCCAAAGATTTTCTAAGCGTTCAAGTCATTGATGCCACGTACGTCTTCCTTCAACCCTTTGTAGTATCGTCGGGGCGATTAAATGACGAGATCAAAGAACGCGCGTCAAAGAGGTTTTATTATCTTTTTTCTCACCTAGTTAATCCGTCAATTAATTTTCTAGCAGAAAATAAAATTCCATTCCAGTTTTTGACTGGACGTTTTGACAAATGCGTTGCTTACTGATTAGCGCCATAATGTGACTCGCATTTCGTTCCTTTACACAACAAATTTTCGTGTCTTTTTGCCGAAATTTGCGTCAGACATTTTTCTTTTGACACATAAGTGCGAATCGATATCGAGAATAATAATCGATCGTCGACGAAGAAAGCGTTTTTCAAATGTTTCAATCCAGTAACCTTTTTTTTTATTTAGTAGCGCAAATACCACTTGTTGTTACGTTTTTTATCGACTTTTATAAACGCAAAACGATAAACGTAAAATCAATAACAACAAGTGCGTGTTCGAGAGGCTTTTCAACGATTTTTTTTTTTTTTACCAACAATGAGAAATCCGAAATTTCCGTTTCCAACGATTGTTGTATTGCTTTGATTTCACAAAAGTGTTGAACTTTATTACCGTATAATATATATATTCTTTTTCGTCGTAAAAAAATTCAGATCATTTTAAAAATCTCGTAAACTTCAAACGAGACTCGCGTGTATCTCCTCGCGCTTGAATTTTCAGAGAATTCTCTGAA
>QVNW01002829.1:0-34786 GCA_014825475.1 Pseudomyrmex flavicornis
CGGCGGCGGCGGCAGCGGCGGCAGCGACGACGACGACGACTACAACTATACGGGGTGGGAGACGAAGTTTCGCGGACGTGGTCGAGGACGAAAGGCCGAGAGTACGAGGAATGAAGCGACTGCGAGAGCGCGAGACGTAGGACAGATCCTTTTTCCTCCGACTAGCAACGACTACGACTAGCAGGAGGAGAAATATGACGGCGCGCACGAGGAGATGGAGAGGCGAGACGGAGGGTGGTGGAGGTGGTAGGCAAGAGAGACGAGGATATGCCGCGGCCCCTACTTCTCTAGGGGTTCCATTGTAATATTTATTGATTGGATTCCTAGGAGCGCCCAGGCTGTGAGGGCTGTGGCACCTATGCTTGGACTAGATTGCGTACGAGCGTCCGCGACGTTCGAGCCGCCACTTTTTCCCATCGCGTTTTTCTCTGCGTTTTTTTTTTTTTTAATCTCTTTTTATCTTTTTTTTTTTCCATGAGTTTTATCGACATTTTCTCGGCTGTTTTTCTCTCTCTTCTTTCCTTTCTTTCTCTCTCATTCTCTCTCACTACCATCCACGTGGTCGCGCGGATTGGCGTAAATGTCTTGTAACACGCTTCGAACGAGCCGGCACGCGTCCTCGTGCGACCGCTACGAAAGAATCGCGAAAAGCAAATTAATTAAAACACGATGGGGTATGGTGAAATCTCAGACGCAAGTGAAGTAATCGTCGTGAGGACGTAGTTTACAAAATTTAAATATTTCGCGAAAATTTTTGCAATACAAAATAAAGGATAAAACTACAATAAATAACTACACGAGCAGATTATTGATTTATCTTGATAATTCCACGATATAAAGATGTTAAAAATATATATTCGCGATGTTATTCGCTGAATTTCGAACAAAACTGATTTACGCAGATTTCGTAAGAAAATAAAAAAAACCGTCAAAATAAATTATCACAAGGGGAATCTATCACTTCGTTTCTATTATTGGGGCGCGTAATAACAGATCGACGTTCGAAACAGTCGTCGTCGTTTTATTTATGAGCGGAATTCAATTTTGAGCAACGTGTATATATTCGCATATATTATCTAGAAATGCCAGCCTCGTCAGGGTCATAGGAACATTATCGTTCCCGAGAGCGATGGAGTGCGAGACGTGCATAAAACGACGTAGCAGAAAACGACGAAACTTACTTTCACTGGCCTTCCGCGTACATCAATGGTTTGTACATACATATACATGGCACATACTAGTCCCGGATCACGTGACGCTGCTGCGCTTCGTTTGCAGACTCGCGTCTGCATCAGCGAGAGAAGCAGCAGGTGTCCAAAAGCAGAGGTGACCACACCGTAGGAGAGAGAAAGAGAGAGATACGAAATGGGAACGATGTGATGTTTGTGAATGTGAGATAGAGAGAGAGAGAGAGAGAGAGAGAGAGAGAGAGAGAAAGAAAGAAAAAAAAAAGAAAGAACGAAGCAAAGACGGAGAAAGTGTACGGCGCGGAACGGTACGGAACTGGTAATCCTTGATCTTACGTGACGTAATAAATTCTGCGTCCGAATACGGGGGATTAAATGCAGAATATCTTATCGACTAGCGAGCGGTGAGCTTCGACGATTTTCGCGAAAGATTTACAACCGCGCGAGCGTAGCGCGCAATTGATTTTAAACGAACGCCTCTCTCGCAAATTTGACGGAATCTCAAGGATGTTTTCAAAAGTTCTCGATGCACAAGTTCTCGAGCTGTTGCGGAATAAAATGCGCATACACGTTACATTTATGCACACTGGTAAACACTATACAAAATTTATCAACGCGAAGCGTAAAATTGACTTTAACGAGTTACCTATATATTTTATATTTCTTCTATGTGTGTTTTTTCTGTTTTTTTTTTTCGAATATAAAAGCGAATATTTTTTTTATTATGCATTTACACAATTTACAGATACGTGCAAATAAAATAGCGTATTTTGATATCGCAGGAGAATGCTATCACTAAACGCAAAATAATTTAAAAAACAGTATGATCGTTGCAAGTTTACTATTTTATTTATTTATTTATTTTAAAGTGGTGGTTGGTTTTTTCACTCCTGTATCGGAAAGGGAAGCTTTGTAACGTAACACCGTGCGCGCTCGGGTGGATGCTTGAATTGCAACCAGAAGCGTCTGCATCATGTAATCATCCGAAACGACCTTTCTTGCACACCCTATCTCCTTCATACGCACGGACGACTCCCCACTGTTCCGTATCGGTCGTCCACATCTTGCCGCCTGCTTACACTATGTCAGTGTGTAAGACATCACGTATGTAGGTTATTTCAGAGAAAAGACAGATTCGAATATATCGTTTGGATAATTTTTAGAAGAAAGAAAGAGAGAGAAAGATTTGATAAATTTAATAAAAGTTATTCTCACGCCAAAAGATATGTTCCAAAGAAAGGCCAAACATATCAATTACATTTATTAAAAAAATAATTATTATGATACGTAAATATTAATCATAACAATTCTCAAGTATTTTTGAAATTATCAGTTTTTAATTTTATGTTAATAAAATATATAAATTATTAGTTAATAAAATTATTAGTTAATAAATTATTATATAAATACTTTGTTATGAATTTTATTTCTTTGATAAATTTTTGACCAGTGACTTGCTCGATTAAAACATTTACTTGTTTTCTTAAAATAAGAAAAAAACAAATAATATTTATTGCTAGAAATTAAAGAGAGAAAATATCATAGTTACTTCGCTTCATTTCTTCATTTTTAGAATGAGAACTATTTTCTCGTGTGTAACCTCCTTTCCATCTAAATAACTGCTCTTCCCTAAAAATCGAACGACTTTATCTTAGAACATATAATGCACACATGTCGTTTCTCGATTTGACCCGAATAAGAAATAACCTCGTAAAAAGAACGCAAGGGGAGACGTATCGCGAGAAGAGATAATTGCATTGAAAAAAATACGATATTGCCCCTGAACCATCTATTTAAGCACCAATTGCCGATTTGGCCAACAGTACTAGTGACCTTCTCTCTATCTGTCCAATGTGAGACAATAAAGAAGTTTATTTCTCTTCCGAGAATTGTACAGCGTTTATTTAGTTATTACGATAGATGGAAGATCGCACTAATGAGCGCGACGTGTACCAAGCAGCACGAAGTCCGAAATAATCCTTTCTTCCCCCTCCGTTCCTTTCAATGGCTCGGAAACGTCGTTAGCGCTACGCACCTGCCGGTTAAAATGCCGTCTACCGGTGGCAAAACCGACGTTTTCCGGGATTCGACGGGATCGAACGCATATATATATATATATACGAACGATAAATCGCCCTGTTTAGGGAAGCGACGCGTCGGCCCGGTCCCCCAAATGCACTTCGCACACGCGAAGTAACGAACGGCGGAGGTGAGGCATCGCGGAGCAGTTTCAGCATATATGTACGTTTGATCGACTACGTGATATATACGTATAGTACTTTCCCCGTTCGTCCGTCCTTTTCTAGTCCCTCGATCGTCCCCCCGGTCTGCCCTCTCACAGACCTCCGGACCTTCTTCTGTCCCTCTTCCTCCTTCGCCACGTTGCCGTTCTTTCTGCCACCACCGTTCCCTCTGCGCGCGAACCGGTACCCTTGCCTCTTCCCCTGCACTCGCAAACATTTGGTGGCCGTTGACCTCGAGCGGGCTAATCCGTCGACAGCCAAACAACCAATTATTTCTCTTCAACGGTACGCCTCGCTCACGGCCGGCCGACATAGCGCTAAACGTGGGAATGCCCGAGGTAACTGACGGATCAGGTGAAAAACCCTCGACCGATGTGACAAAGCCCGGCTCGCGGTTGGTATTTCGTTTTAAATCACATTTCTTTTTTCATCGGTTTTCGTCAATGTTTTGATCAGCCGGCAAAACGTCGATCGGTTTCGAAATAAAATCCATGTCACGCGGCGAGTTTCAGTTTTCTTTCACACGCTGCCTCGAAAGGTTGTCGAAGAACCTTTTTGCCGTCTGGCCAATACTAGACACACGCTACTTCATTCCGGCGCGAGGCTAGTGCCGCGCGTCTATTCTTACGCAATCTTGTACTACTGCCGATGTTCCACCGTGCTAATCAGAAATTGAAAGCAACGCGTGTCGAATAGGCGAGTCTATCAATTTCGAATTCACTCAAGCACGCACAAACAATCTCTCATCAAGTAAAACTGTCTCAATGACAGGATCAAAGAAATAATTTTATTAGATACGTAAATCATAATTCTTCATTTCCAAGATATTTCTGATTGTTACCAATTATATTTACTATTTGTGTTCGAATAGTTTTTCGCACTAAATCAAACATGTCTTTTTCATTTCAATTAAAAAGATTACAAGTCTCTACGCCGTATCCAAATCCTCGTGCTTTATTATAGTTTCATATAAAAAAATGGTGCCAGTATCAGTGTAATTTATGCCGCGTTATCGTATAGAAAGGTAGTTCGAGCACGGAGAAGTCAGAAACGACTACGCTTCAACAAATGTGTTTTTGCTGTTCGTGGCGTAATTTAATGTGTGTTTCATTAAGCACATATCTCGTATCCGAAGTGAACGCGCGCGGAAGATTTAAAATATGAATTCTCGATACACCTCGATTGAGAAGAGAAAACGCATAAATAAAGACGCGCCTTTCTCGTTCTTATCTCACCACGTTTCAAATATATATGTATATAGTATATCTCGTGATAAAGACGTAATTGCGCGAAATTGACAATAAAACAATCAATCCGCGAAATCCGTTTAGTTCATTGACGATCGTTGATCATCGATCCTGAAATCAGGTTTCGCTTGTCCGTGTTTCTCGTCCGACCTACTTCCGACGATATACCGCGCGATTAATTGAGCCACCATGATCCACGAATATTTCCGTCGGCGCTTAAAAATACTGAAAACAGGTCAGCAGCTATATTTTTAATTGTAGCGCAGACAGTCAGCTGCATCGCGCGAGTTTGCATCACAAGCTATATATATGTGTGTGTATATATATAGGTATATATATATATGTGTGTACATAGATATGTACATGTGTTTACAACGCAGTTTAAAACCGGATTGTAGTAAAGAATTGAGGATGCGCCGCTGGCATGGTTTTTAGGAGAGCGCTTTCAATCGTAATGTTTGATACGCTTTTTTTATATATTTTTTTTATTTTTCAAATTTTTTTTATCGAAACAGATGTATGATCAGGTTTCGCGAAACTAGACACACCTGTATCGAATAATTTACGCAGTTGCGGACGTGTCTCACGCACATGATCGATAGCAGAATTATTCGAAACTTGCGCGTTTTAAGAAGAAACACACGCACACACATGTACGGATCCTTAAGCAACAAAAAAAAAAAGCAAACCTTGTAACGAACGCAAGATTTGTAATTCATGTAGGTATAATATATAATTTGCAATTTACATGAATATATTTACTTTTTAACACGTGCACACGTCGGAATGAATAATGAAATAATAATTTTGAAAACAGAAGTAGAATCATATGATTATGCGAAACGTATTTAAATTTTTTTCCTTCAAAACTCTATATAAGATGATTCCCTCATTCAGTTTCGTCCGACGAAATTTTTTTGCGTCTTAAAAGTGAAAATACCAGCGAAATTATCGGCGTCGGAGTATTGCGATGAATGAAGACTTCCAGCGCGCGCCTATTTAAAGCGCGACCACATTAATACTTTCCAATGTGATGCATGCGAAAAGATGTATCCGACACAGAAAGTTGCAAGTTCGCGGCAGAAAAAACACTCATCATTATTTTACACCCCTCGCGTATTTTTCGATTACGAATTAACATTTAAGAAGTCACATATTTTTAACAAACATACAGATGGCTTCGTATTTCAACGCGGGATTTTCTACGGATCGTTCTCTACTTTGTTGTTTTGAAAATCAAACGTGCAATGTTCCACTTTATCAGAAATAAAGATTGCCGCGTGATCGGTGTTTCGATTGCGCGAACCTTTAATTCCTTTCGCGCAATAGTCGATCGCCGTCAAAATCACCGGACGCGTTAATTTCCGCTATAGCGCGATCGCTGAAAACGCGTATGTAACACGCGCCGTCGTGGTATGTAATTGCGCAGTCGAGGGAGGAAGGGTGCTGCGTGTGTGTGAAAATTTGCGGCGGAATTGCTCGGAGCCGCGCGTTTCCAATAGAGACAACGCTAACTGCAGAGAGTTGCAGAAAGAAATTGGGGCCGCGACTTTTTTTCACAACAGCCTCTATTTCTGGTGGGCCGCCTAATTCATACGCCCGGGAACACGCAGCAGCAGCAGCAGCAGCAGCGTGCGACGCGACGCGAATACACAAGTGCCGCGCCACGCATACACGCGCGTGCACATTTTTTCGCTCGCGGATGTGGGCGTGCGCATGTGCACACGCGTGTATAAATGCACGAAACAAAGAGCCGTTCGTAGGAAGGAACCGCGCGCTCTCTCTTTTTCTCTCTCTCTCGCCTCTCTCGCCTTTCTCGCTCGCATAAATATCCGGAGGCTCCGACGTATGTACGTATATATACTCCCGTCGCGATAACTGCTCCGCCGATTCTCGGATATATGATTCGTCACGATCAGCTGACGTGCGCGTTTCAAGTGGTTTTAAATAAAGTGACGTTCTCTTTCGCGCCGCGCTGTCACAATAAGCGCCGCGCATTGTGTCCACATTTTGACCTTCCTCGAATATATTGCAAACCGCGACTGCAGCTCGGACAGTACGTCGCCAATTGCTTCTCGCGTTGATGCCACGTCGACTTCTCGAATCGCGATCGAAAACTCGACGCCAACTTGAAACGAATCCTGTTTGCAAATCTCAGAGCGAAAGAAATGTATAAAATGTAACAAATGGACCAACGGTGCAAAATATTAGCGTCACTTACTTACTTTGAATGTAAAAAATTGAAGTTTCTCTAAAAAAAGAAAAGAGAGACAAACGTTTGTCTCGTGACGGTTGAAAACTCGTTGAAAATGTTATAACTATCGAAACGAGCGAGATGAGAATAAGCGATATCGCTTCGGAAAGGATTAACATTTGATTTATCAAATCGTATTATTCTTGCGAAACGCGTAACGTGTGGTTTTATCGTTTTATATGATAAGCAGATAAAAAAAAAAAAATAAATAAGAAAATATATACATATATAAAATACAAACGTCTCTGTGATAAATTTTTTCACGTTAAATTTTTATGTAAAATGTTTCTTATGCGTGTGTTATTTTAAAATATACTTCATATATATCTTACATCTTCCGTGCGCGCTTTAAAATAAAGACGTTCTCAAGTTCTTGCGTATAAGCGACGCAGGAGTCGGAGACGCGATTTGTTTAAATCTCGCACCTGCGGCCTTCTTCTTCTCAAGGTACGCGTCGCTGCGGATCGCGCGACTGCGCGAATTTTAACGCGCAAAACGTAGCCGCATAGTCGCCGACCACCTGAATTTACGTGCCGCTATATGCAATTCAATCGTGTCTTGTACCGGTGCGCGCGGGAATTTATTCGATTGACTCCGGCGCATCGGCCGGCTCGGTGAATGAATTCGCTTTGTTAATTTTATCGAGCGTTTATCCGCGAGCGCGTTTCTCTCTTTCTCTCAGTATCGATCGCTATCGATCGCCGAGACCGCGGAGAGCGCGCGTTTCACGAATGTTTAAATTTAATAGGGATAGCGATATCGCGCGATGATCTTCAGGTGTGCGTACATTTTCGAAGTGCATCTTGTGCGTGTATTACGTGTGTACTTCTCAAAATAAAATAATCTCGCGCAGACGTATGTACATTCGCAAAAATCAACGCGACTATGCTTCCAGAACGTTGAAAGCAAATTGATAGACGAAATATTAAGAGCTCATTATCGACTGCGAAAAAAATCGATCTGAGCTTGAAACGGCGTAATCCTCCTCGACACATCGATCTGTAATGCGAACGATAGTTTTTTTTTCTTTTCCCAAGCGAGCGTTCGTCGCGCCTAAATAATACGTAATACGCTTGTCGGAGTCTAATTTCGCAGATAACGCGCTCGCCGCGACGTAATCTAGTTACTAGGCGTATAATCTAATCGACCGAGATTCGTATTATGTGTATGCATACCTGCACGTACAAACACACCACGTTTCTATTCGTAGAATTTCGCTAGTTTGCGCGCGATAAAGTTTGTCTTTAATGTTACGAGACGATGGCGACGGCGCGCGCGTTACGTAACTCTCTCGTCTATCCTTGCCGTTAATTCGACTATCAGTTTTCTTCAAATTAGCGCGTTCACACACGCGAGATAAGACTTCCTGTTGCCGATGTTATCGCGGTCTGTGAGAAATGTGATTTCTCTAACAAGTCTATACAATAAAAATTTTATGAACAATAAGCGTACGCTATAATATGTAATTTTATGTACGTTACTTTTTTTTTTTTATTACTTCCAATTGTTCTTCTTTGTTTTCTCTGTAGCAATATGATTTAATCTTGTCTGGTTTAATTCTCAATCTCGGCGAAGTGTTAAAATTCTTCTTAAGAAGAAACATATCGATATTTTTTTTCGAATCATTTACACGCGCGGAAACAAAATATCTTCGCGCTTTCTTCCGAGGAGAGACCTTTATATTCTCTCCTTTCCTCGAAGAGATACGCCTCTGGTATTTCTCGCGCAGTTATCTCTCCCACGCATATTCTTTATGGAATTTCGCGAAATTACATTTGTCTTCGGGGGGTCTCGCGGGGAGCAATTTCCTATTTGCATGGAGCACCGGGTTAGAAAGCGAGTGCGGAAAACGGGACACGCGCAGCCATCTCGCATTTGTCGGACGATTCTCTCAGACGAGAATCGAAGAGAGGAAGACAGAGAGAAGAACGGGAATAACGGGTGAGATTCCAGCGTCCGTTATGGTTCAAGGAGAATACACCGTTATCGGATACACCCCTTTTCTCATGCGCGGATATTTCCGAGAAAATTAAGCGGCAATCGCCACTCTAATTAACCTCCACACATATTAACCGCCGCTGTGCACGCTCGCGCACACACACACACACACACACACACATACACATATACAACTGGGCGGCTCATTACAAATTAATAGTCAATGAGGATCAACAGTCATTTCAATAATAATCGAAACGGACAAAATTATGTACACACGTTGCAAAACAATTCTCCGCTTTAATCGCACAGACGCGCTCCTAAGGACGACAAACAGTCGTGTTTTTCACACATGCATATATATATATATTTAAACGGAAAACAATGTAAAAATCAAACGTGAAAAAAATTGCTCCACTTGATAATTTCAAGCTCGTACGTATGAATAACAAAAATTTCGAAAGAGAAGAGTGAATGGAGAATGTTTTTACACGTATATTGTACAAATGGAGAGAGTATCGCAAAGCAAAAAAAAAAAACGCGCAATATTGGACTAAAACCAATAACACAAACTAACTACTATCTAACAGCAACGGTATCTTTCTCTCTCTCTCTCTCTCTCTTGATATTTACTCGCACTATGAAACACGCTGAATTATTCATGTTAAAACAGAAAACGACGGGAACGTTTCTGACTGATTTGGAATCAAAAACGATGTAACTTGGATTAGACGCAAGCGTCCAAATCTCTCGAAGGAATGGAACAATCGACGCGAACATTGTTAGCGAGAAAAGAAAAATTAGATTGAGTAGTCGTGACTACGAGCTTTGTTCTCGAAACTATCCTTGAGAAATCGCTTCTGCGCTGGAGAAACTTTTATATTGCTATACACCGCACGAGCGAGTTGTCGCACACGCGCGCTCGCATACGTAGCGCGAATGCACGCGGCTAAATTTTTCAGGAATGCACCACACCGGCATCATCATCGAGCCGATTCTTATTTTTCGCCCGGAGGCTGCGCTCTCTCTCTCTCTCCCCCGCTCACTCTTTGGCGTATCATGTCCTGTGTTCTCTCCCGGCGGTCTTTTTCTCTTTCGCTGACGCGTTCGGGTACTCGCGCAATCTATTTATACCTAGGTCCGCTGATGTTTTCAACTTGCTGCACGCGGCCGTGCAACAAGCCCGACCTGCGTCGCCCGTAAAAATAGGGAACGAACGCGCGAGAGTGCGCGGGTAGACGCACTCGACGAAAAATAAAAGAAAAAAAACGCACTTCGAAGAAACTCTCTCTCGCAGGTGCGAGCGAAATGTCATTTCGAGCGAAATTTTACAGGATACATACACGGTCGGACGAGATTTCTCTTGTTTATACCGCGCGCTTAATATTCGCGACACGTGGTCTCTCTCCCACCCCCCGTACTCTCGTGCTTGCAGCGTGGAAAAAAGGAGCAGCAGGAAAGAAAAAGAAAGAAAGAAACATATCCGTCGTGGAGCGCGAAGCGCGGGATTCCGTACGCAAACTCCGCAGGTGCTAAAATCTCGCGTTCCGACAAATACGTAATCGCTCGCGGTCAGCGAGCAAAAAATAAAATAAAACGGTGTGTGCGCGCGCGCGCGACCGCGGTAACGTGACGAAATCGAGTATTTAAAAAAAAAAAAAACGGAACGAGGAAAAAAACGATTACTCCCACGCGGCGGGCGGGAGCGCTTCGCGCCAGACGAGGCGTGGTGCGGTGGAAAACGAGAGTGAACGCGTAGAATTGAGCGCGTACGCGCGGCGTGGCGGCGACCGTGGCACGGTCGCGCAGCGGCCCCGGAGCGACACACGACAAACGAGGATCGAGCGTCTCTCGCGGTTCACAGAGAGCGAGCGAGCGAGTGAACGTGGATTACGTCATGTGCCAGGCACTCTCTAACGTCTGGCATTATCTTCGTCTAGCGCGAGTCTAGCCGCGCCAGTCCAAACGGTACTAACACCGCCACCGCCACCGCCACCGCCGCCGCCGTTGCTGCTGCGCGCCGTGTCGTTCGCGATCGTCACCACCGGGTTGCCGTCACCTTCGCCGCCGTCTGTCTGGCATACATAGGCAAGGGCATACGAGAAAGAGAGCACGTCACCGCATGTGGAATCATGAAAGGACACATGCACATAGGACTAGTCGTCGGTGCTAACTAGGTGTTCAACGGGGCGCGTACGTGATCGTGCCGCGTGCGACACACACGCTCACGTGTATACAAACGTGGACGCGTGATTCTCGTTCTTTCCTTGTGCCTTTGCTCGAGTATTGGTGCAATGTGCACGCATCATCACGGCGTACATGTCCACACATACACACACACACACATGCATACATACATGCACGCATACATACATACATACATTTTGTATGCACGCATACCGCTATATGACTCGCGCGACAGATACATGCAAACGTCCCCCTTCTTTCTTTCTTTCACTCTTTTTCGCATTCGGCCCTCCTCCCCCCTCTCCGTTATTCCCTCCTTCTCTCTCTTTCGCTCTTACCTTCACGTGTTTTCTTCGTCTATCCTCTTATATTCTCTGCCCCCTTACGTCCCCCTTTAAGTACCCCCTCCCGAAACTTTTTACTCTTTCTCTCTTTCTTTCCCTCTCCTTTCCCTCCCGCCTTTGTCGGCTCTCTCTCACTCTCTCTCTATTCCATACCCACTCCCTCTCCGTCCCGCACCTAAACTTCTTCCTCTGTCTTTAGCGACCGCGTATATACCGTGGAAGCCGCACGGGCGGCCGAAGGCCACCGGTCTCAGCTGTGAACGTACCTTGATCGTCAAGCGAGAAGTGAAGTGTGGACCTCCTTTGCCCGGTGTCCTTGTCGATTGCTGGGGCTCCGTCGTGGTTCTACTGTTCCGTCGCGACGGCGACGACGATGACAATCACGTCGGGAGAGGAGCGTACCTCCGCCGCGACTTCCGCCGATTCTTTCAGCCGCGCCAAAAAATATCGCCGAGCGCGATAGAAGAAGCGCGCCCGTTTTCCTTTCCGTCCGTTCGGTTCCTTCGCTTTCTCCTTCCGTTTTCTCCACCTTCTTCCTGTTTTCGCGAACGCCGCCCGATTTCCGTGCTCTCTTTTGCAAACAAATTCCCTCACGGCGGCGGAAATCAGAGACGAGATATAGTCTCGCGCGTGGAATATCTCGCGAAAACGAAACACGCGACGAGGTTAACAGTCGCACGATGACGTGCGGAAACGGATCGTGTATGTTTCACTTATGATGTAGCGAACCAACCTACAGCAGCGAGTTTTTTTTTTTTTCAAATTGTCACCTGGTCTCACGGAGATCACTGCGGATCACTGACGATCTCGGAAACACGCGGAAACTGTCGGAAGAAACTCCGTGTTTTTTCCTCGTGTACTTTCTCTTCGCTCTTCTTCTTTAACTCGTTCCACATTGGACGTGGCGCGGGTTTTTCTCGTGGTCGGGCTCCCGTTCACACAGTTTCTCCGCCCTTTGGGGACTGGGACTCGCTCGTCTGCGGATCACTCACTCACGTCGTCGTCGATCACATTGGCAGATTGTGGCAGATTCCTTGACCTCCAAAGCTCGTTGCAACGCGGCGATGACGATGAAAACGTTGAACGCGGGAAGTTCAACAGCGCGTGCACCGTGGCATCACTCACACCGTGACCGAGAAACGTTCCTCTTCAAGGAGCTCTTCCCTTTCTCTCTCTTCTTCTCGTGTAGAACGCGCGTAACTGGATCACTGTAACGCGTACTCGCAATCCCGTCGATACACGCATGGGCGCGCACTTGCTTTTCCGCTTTGTCCTTCGTGGTGACGTCGCGCGTTCTCCGCACGAGCTCGGACGGATACAAAACAGATGAAGAACGCGCACTGTTCCTTCGACTGATGATTCGCCAGAAGCACCGGGGTTACTATTCCGAGCGAAACGTATGAGCGATATATCCCCCTCGCTCGGTCGTCGACGTTTTTTCGAAGGCGGTCGACGAGAAAACGCGGTGACGAAAAAAAAATGAACGAAATAATTAAAAAACAAAATGAAACACGAGAGACTCAACTCGGTGGGGAAAAAACAAAAAAAAAAACAAAAATCCACCGAAATGTGTAAACACGCGGTAATCGAGAAGAGCCCGAAGCGATGAGGCAATAAGACGATGTCCGCGCGTTTAAAATGTCCTGCGTGTATTATCTTGCGCGCCGTGCGACGACGTCGAGGACCGAAGGACCCAGCTGCTTCTCGCCGCTTCTTTAGGACACACCGGGGGACTACCTAGTCGTAGAGTGATTGGGAACGCGACTGGCCAAAGCACTTGATTCGCGCGCGGTTCGGTTTGCCCGTTGCTGCGCCTCTCCCGTGCAGTTTTTTCGGCAGTCCTGTGGTATGCGTGCGCGCGCGACGTGCATGTATGCGTGGCAGAAGCGGGCGCGAGCGCGCGCGTGTGTACGCGCGCTCCTCGCGCGCACTCTCTCCCTCGTTCCTTCACCGCCGTGTCTTCTTTCTCCGTCAATCCGGAGAGCTCTTTTTCGTACTCCTTCCCTCCGCGCCGTTCTTCCTATCCCTCTCTCGCTTCTCCCTCGTTTTTAACGCGAGCGTGTGCCGCCCGCTTGCACACGCGAGCGTGTGTGCGTGCGCGCGTATGTAACGCGACACACACACAAGAGGGGCCTTCTCTCACGTGTGCGTGCGTCGTGGCCCCGTGATGTACGCCGAAGAGTGGCCCTGTGGCGCGAAAAAGAGAGGGAGTGAGGGAGAGAGGGCGAAGCGAGAACAAGAGTGAGCGAATGTATTTGCGATCGTACGTATGCGTATGTACGTACGAATATGCACGTAAGTCGTACGTATTCACATCCGATCTCCGGCTGGCTCGTCGTCCGTCGTCGTCGCCCGTCGTGCGTGCGTGCGTGCGTGCGTGCGTGCGTGCGTGCGTGCGTGCGTGCGTGCTCGCTTGCTCGCTCGCTTGCTTGCTTGCTTGCTTGCTTGCGTGAGTGAGTAAGTGAGTGAGTGCGTGCGCGCGTCCCGGGTAGGCGAGGGTATAGTTACCGAAATGTTAACCTCGTGGAACCACTTTTTATTGAGTGTCGCAAAATTCATAGGAACCTCGCGACGCGAGGAGAGGGGTTAACCCGGCCCCCGCTCCTCGTAACTACGCTCTGGCGGGGCTGACATCGCGAGAGGGGCGGCAACCCCTACCTCCCGTGCAACGAGGGCCCCCGCGGCATCCCGCCGCTTACCACCAGACGCTCCCTCCTTCTCTTCCTCTTGCTCCGTCACTTCCTCCTCCTCGTTCTCCTGATCCGCGTCCTCATCCGCGTCCTCATCTTCGTCCTCCTTCCCGCGTACCCTCTTTCCCGACTCGTGGCCCTGGTCCTCGCCAATTCTTCGGCCCCACCATTTCTCTCGCTAGTGTGGCCCCCAACCCCTCAGTTTAGTTTCTTCTCTTCCCTCCTCGCCCTGGCACCCTTGGTCTCGAGCGTGCATCGCTTCGGCTGTTTTTCCCCTCGCGCGTCTCGAGTCTCGTTCGTGCCGACCAATCGTCCTCCCTCTCTCTCACTCTTTCTCCCTATTGCCTACTCCCCAACACGTTGGCCCATCCGCTTGTGTTTCTCTGTTCTATACTGTGTCTTCTGTTCTTTTCTCCGCTCGACTCTTCTTCTCTCTTCCCTTCTCTCCTTTCTCCTCTCTATCTCTCTTACCTCCTTTTTTCACTCTGTGCTAACTCTCGTCTTCTCTTCCCTTCCTCCTTTCTCATCTTCGATTATCCTCTCCTATTCACCCTTTCCTGTGTGTTCGTTCATCCTCTCGTTCCTCTCTTCTTCTCTCTTCTTTCGTTTCTATCCTTCCATCGCTTGCCTCACCTTCTCCTTGTCGTTGTCTTCTTGTCTCGTCTCATCTTCGCCGTCACCCTCCCCGAAACGAAGCGAAGAAGTTTCGCTTACCTCTTTCCCCTCTTCTCTCGCTCTATCGCGGGGCGATTCTCCTCGCGCTGGCGTTTGACACCGCCGGCACCCTGCCTTTGCCCCCACCTGCCAGCTCTGTTACCACTTTGCCGTGTCCGGTATTTAGTCTCTACATAGCCAAACTTACGTACGTTCAGCCTTGCATCGTGCAATCTTGTTTCACGCGCGATTCAACGCGCAACATTGTACTTAAGTACACATTCTCCCCATTTAATGGAGACTAACAAGTAATCAAATTGTAATTAGACAAGGAAAGTTGAAGCCGACGAATTAATAACACATTGTTCGTCAACGTCTTGAAGAAATTATTAGAAAATGTCGCAAATCAACGAGAGACAAAATTTGTATCTTGATAAATGCGTTCTTCATTACAGTTTTCATTGAAAGAATCGCGATAATAAAATCTCCTATTATCGCGAGGATCCTAAAATTTGTAAAAAAACACGCGCTGAATTATCGATCGCCAAAAAGTGACAGAGTCTACGTGTGTATCGGATGTTTTGTAAAGCGTATCTGTCACCGGCGGTTGCGTGTCACCAACGTAAGCGAAGTGACAAATCGAAAGAAAAACATTTCGGACTCTCGCGAGTCGAATGACCGTCGGGAGAGACGCTCTTGAATCGCGCGCTCGTGACGATCAAAAATTTGTCGACATTGCTTCAAACTTCTCTTCGCTAATCAGACGGATTATCAGTCGGATTATTAAAAAAGAGGCACAAATAAAAAAAACTCTTTTAATGTGCCACTTGTAATTGCGGATGCATCTGTGTCAATACGCTACAAGATGTTTTCCGTCGACGAGACACACTGTCCGAATGTGTCTTTAGATTAGAGCCGATAAAACGGCGAAATACACTTCGCCGTTCGTCCTTCACTCATTTAATCGAGCGGAGATCGATGCTCGCTAGCTGCTCATTGAGATAACAAGCTCGAGGACAATATACCACTGGCGAAATATCGTCGGATACAATCGTGTTTTAGGATGTGCCGTTCGCATAACGTTCCAGCAAAGTATTCCATGAATATCGTAGAGCGCGATCTCAACCGGTCTGGTAAATTCGAAGTATGTAAATTATTAATAAGCTGAAAATTTATCTCCTTTCTCTCTCTCTCTCTCTCTCTCTCTCTTTCTTAACGTGTGTTTCTCAGTTTTCGAATCTCGAGATTTAAAACTACCGGTCCGTTCGTGTCGCGCGTGCGATGACAATGTCGGAGCTTTAACGGACTTCTTTATGAGAAAGAAAGCATCCGAGACAACTGCAAGTGGGTCGTATATACCTTTAATTTCAATCTCTGACTGTCGGGCGACAATCGCGCAAAACCTTTGTGACAGTTACACGTGGAAACAATCGTAGAGTTCAGTGCGAAAGAGCGAGAGAGAGAGACACGTGTACGACTACCTATGCAAACTAGTTACGTAGTTCTCACATTCTTTCCGTAAAAAAAGAGAAAGAAAAAATTAGTTAAAAAATTGTTTCTTCTCAGTCGTTTGTTCCACGTTTGCTTATTTCCGCGAATAACGTGTTTTTGTTTTCAAAAAGTTTACAAAAGCGTTCGACAGTCAGCAGCAAAAATTAAAAGTATTGCGTACGTAAAAACTTGAACTTTGATAAATTAAGAAAAAGTTACACAAAAAATGCAGTATCGACAAAAAAGACAGTAGACATCAGGTTGACGGGCTTGCACATAGAATTTGTTACACGCACTGCAAAGAGAAAAGAACGTGACAGGAGAATCACGCGCAATATATATATATATATATAGTGTATTGTTGAATTCACATGGTCAATTAAGAGCGAATAAACGGGAATGCGCAAATGACCCGCAAGATAGTAATCAAACTTCGGAAGCCCCCTCCGTATTTCACTTCGCGATATAATCCATCTGCGAACGAGATACGAGACTTGACACTTAGAAATCCGAAATCCCGCGCTTACGGCCAGACAATCGAAGCGGCATGAATAAACTACCGTTACTCCTCTAGACGGAAACCCATAAATGAAAACCGGAATACCATAAAAGCGTGCAGAAACCGCTCGCGAGGAGAGCGACGCGATGTAACAGCAGTTACACCCCGTAACTGCTTGACTTTCATTACAATTATTGCGATTGTTCGTGTAAGAAAGTGGTGTTTTTTTTGTTTATACAATACGCAATAAACATTTCAGCAAAAAGAAACGTAATTACAAAATCTTGCGGTATTTGTAAAACTGGGAAAGGAAGCGTTTTTTACGACAAACGGTTGTTCAAAAAATATCCGGTTTCTTTTTTAGAAAATCGAAATTAGAAGATCGGCATTAGATGCGGAGGTAGTCATTAGATATTTGAGACGCAATAAGGTATAAAAATGTGTGTCCGAGCAGTTACATCAGCACGAACAGTCTTATGATACTAATTTGATTTTTTTAAATATATTTGGTTAAACATTTAATTCATTTTTATGCTCACTTAAAATCCTTCGTTACTTTCATTTGATTGACCTTCTCTCTCTTTCTCTACGTGGGAAATAATTTATAAGTATAATATTAAATAAAAGATATTATAAATATTATTGAAAAAAACATTACAATAAATCGGTACAAGAGATATAACGATATAACGTATATCGATTTGATTTGAACACCTCGTTCGTTTAAAAGCGCGAGAGAAAAGCTCGTCTTACCACGGATGCAAGCGCGCTGTTGTATCAAGTACCGCGTGCCTGCTGTATATTGTATTTCGTTGCGCAATGTGTCTCGAAACTGCAGAAATTCACGAGAGCCGTCTTATTATCTCTCTTTGCTTCGAGGCAGACGCGACTTGTCGCAAGTACCGACTTTCTTGACGTTCGTAAAGGTGAATCAAACCGGATTTGCGAAAAAAAAAAAAAAAAAAAAAAAAATCGTTGATTTCAAGCGATAAGCAATCGTTTTCATCGATTCTTGTCTTTGCGCAGCGTACACACATATATGTATGTGTGTAACATATCGTCATTATCATTTCGCGTTGAGAAGCGTTCGCTAAAGTTTCGCAGGTGTCGAATCGTTAATCTCTGAAAGACATATATAGTGATATTGCAATACTATTAATTCTGTCGTCACACACGTACACACACACACACACATTGCCGAAAGTATAAGTATTTGCATTCTGACTAACATGTGATAAGATTATATAAGTTTTATATCTAGAGCGAAGTGTTATTGGTTGATCTATGAGCGATGTTATCGTTGACACGAGTAGCCTCGAGGCGAAAGTTATCGCGAGAGACAAAAATTGCGCGTATATCGACTTTTTTCAAACATCGTCGAAAAAAAAATTGATTTACACGTAAATCGCTAACGACACGCGAGATAGAAAATTTTTTATAAAAATACAAAAATACAAAAACAGGTTTTTTTCTAAATCACATAAATTTGTTGAAAACGTAAAAGCAATAAATTATTTATTATATTTTATATTATTTCTAATAGTTTTACTTTCTTCACAAGAAATAGTGTAATTAATTTTTTAACGAGTTATTATCTATCGTAATTTTCGATAATGAGAAATCTGAGATATTTTTACGAATTTAATTCGGTTGTGTGTCAACGAGTTATGTCTGTTCTTCCGGTTTTGCAGTCTCGTCAGGTTTTTGTCTTGATGTTTGTGCAGTTGCGAATGCTGTATCGTCTAAGGTATTATTTTCGTCGGGAAAACCTCGATCTCCGTCGGAAAACGTTTATAGGAAGTGAAACTGAAACGCGTCTTCGCCAAAATGTTGTGTCAACGATGCTAAGCAATCAATATACAACATATAAATACGTCACGTGAGGTGTTAGACATGTTTCACTCTCTCATCTTAATGTATATATATTGTATAAACCTCACAACACATTGCACTTCCTTCATTCCATTCTGTGTAACAAAAGTCGCACGCACAAATAAGAAAGTGCAGAATAAGGCGCTTCGAAACAAACTAAGCATTAACGAGCGCGCACATTTAACTCTTTCCGCATATTTGCGCGCACGTTAAAAACCGTTCAGGCATCTTTCTCATCTATATTTATTTGATACGTTTTTTTGTTTGTCACACGTGTCGATTTATTCGGTGATCTAATTAACCTTGTCTAGTTTAAAAAAATATATATCAGAAATATTCAGTTTTTTAGAAAAACCTCAGATTTTTTGAGGGATATTTAGGTAACGGATGTTTACAGATGAAAATATACAACAAGAAATAAACAACAGCACACGGAAGGGAATGTTTTATTTCTCAGTAATGAAAAAAACAAACTCGCGAAAACGAGATCACTCGGTTAAACCGAGAAAAGTTAAAGAGCAACAGAGATCTCGTGTGCGAGCGCGCTTCGATGAAGATTTAAATTATCTCCGACCGGTGATGGTTTATTATTTATCTAATATTTACCTAATGCTCTGACACGAGTGATCGAAGCTGATTTAGTGGCGTTAAACACACGTGACAAGTATATAATTTTAACGCGAGCTCGCGCGCTCTCGCAGCGCGGTATTATTTGAAAATTTCCGCGAGCAAGGTGCGGCAGGTCCTTTTGCACGAGGCTCGCTAGCAGATTGGGCAGGATGGCTTCCTGCAAGAGCGTTCGCTAGTCGATCGGGGGCCATGAACTCTCGAACAGGTTGGCCCCTTGGACGTTCACCTTGTGTGCCGCTTCGGCGCTCGCTCCTCTTCAGCCCTCCTCTCTCCCCTAACCCTGCTCTCTCGCTGCATCTCTCGCTTCCTAAGGGTACGTTCGCCTTTACCCCCGTCCTTCGTTTCCCTCTCCTTGCCTCTGCTCCTCCTCTGCCTTCCGCGAGCCACGCTACTCTATTTCTCGTTTGGTCCACTATCCACCCGTCTTTCTGCACGTTCATTCGTCCCGATGTATACGCGTCTATCCGTCGCATCGCGATATTCGGCTCGCGCGTTGTGTTGATTCTTACCTGGCGCCGCGCGCGCGTGTGGTTTTTTTCTCATCTTCATTTCGAATTTCAAATTTTTTCTGTTCAACATTTTTTTTTTAAATTATAAAAAATAAATTATGTAAGGTAATTACGAGATAGATTTTGATTTCATATTTGTACAAATTTCAATAGTTTTTATACTGACGTGCATTATTAATTACCTAATATTAATTTTTCGGTGTTATAAATGATAATCACGTTAAGAGATCTTAGCTGCTTTAAATTGTATTATATTGCCGTCTCACATTGCAAATCATGTTTCACACGACTTGTCTTAAATTATATATATTGCGGGAAATAATGTGTTATATTTTAAATTACGTACTTATTTTGATATAGAAATTATTATATTGTTATATTTTATAATTATTGCATTACACAGCGTGTCCTATTTTGCCAGGATCACTCGCGTCCCTTCCCTCATATAATTTTAGGCTGTTTTGATGGCGTTTTTTTTGGAATTCCACGTTCGGCGCATTAATCACACGCAAGCGCGTACCTGGTCTCGAAATTTTTTTGCTTGTATAGCATATCTTTTTTTTTTTGCGCAATGTATCCAGTCACTCGTTGCGAAATTACGACACGCCGCGTCACCTAACCCCCTATTCACCGCTTGATACGAAATTTCACAAGAAAGTTGCCTCTCGCGTTGCACATAATTTCGTTTATCTAATCGGAATTTGATTATCGACAAGGTCAACTACGTTCAATATTATCCAAGCGCTACTTTCTTTCAATTAATAATTGCATGATTCATCAAATTTATGATAACGTTTGTTTGATACAACAAAATACAACTCACTTTTTTTAACACACTTACGTATATTTAATACATTTTTTGTGGCAACTTTGAAAACTGTCAATTTTGAGGATAGCAAAATTATAATTTACAACTTACATTAAGCAGAGACACTAAGTCTTTCCTCGTTTTAAAGAATATTTTTGTTAATATTAAAAAACCTCGCTTTATTTTAACTCTTGCCGGTTTATTCTCAGATTGAGTCACATATTAATCACATTCTTGCGAAATCATGAGTATCTTTTACGTTGTAAGATTCGCAACAGAGACATTTAATCAAAACAGAATTTATTTCACTTGCAAAGATGTTGCATTTACGTTTCTTGAAGCTTCGATCGAGTAACGTCAAAAACATGTTGTGAAATTTTTGAAAGAATCTCTCACGAAGAACGTTTTTTAGACGCGCATGCAATTTCCGTGGCATCGTTTCACACATTGCCAGTTGACACACATTATCAGATTTAATCGAGCAGCTTTTCGCGACAGCTATTTGCTGCACGGTCAACATATTTGCGATCTCGCGATATTTTTAGATGTCCTTTTAACAACGTTAAATGATCAACATGCATCTTCGTTCTTCGATTCTTCGTTATTTAGAAGAAAAATAGAAAATCGAAACATGCCCTTTATAGACTCTTTATAAATGATGTTCTCTCTTCTTGCGATAATCCTTTGGGTGTATACTAGTTGTGTGTGTGTATGTGTGTGTGTGCGCGCGCGCGCGCGCTGATTATTTGGTATTTTACTTCCACGTTATTAAAATCAATTATTTTTAATTCTAAAAAGTATTATCCCCGCGTTGTGTAGACAATATTTTTCGTCGATGTGCAAGTTATTGCACACTGATGTCACTTTTATTATCATTTACATTTCTGGGAAGCATTTCGCAAAGCACATGAGGTAATATGTAACAACAGACGCGCACGTACGACCAATGCCGCGTGCCGAAAAAAATAGTCTAAACTGTTCTTGAATCACAATTAGCACACTCAAGTTAACGTATAAAACTCGAGTTTAACAACCGTTCAATAATTTACGTTTAAGAAAATCTTAATTTTAGTTATCACGTTACTGTTTATTGTTAAATTCGCAATATATATATATCGCATATTTGCGCTTATGTTGTTGTAAAAAAGTTTATAAAACTATTATTAACAAAAAAAAGGGAAGATACAGTACTTGCAACTCTCATATAGAGAACTGATATATTTCTATAAATCTCGCGGAAGAGTCGCGTATGATACACACGTTCGAAAAGTGGGTCTCCTTAGTCACTCGAATATGACTCTTGCACACGTGCGTAATAATAATCACAAAATGACAATCGTTCTGTAGGCCGATCGCAATTGATTTCAGGGTGTTTTTTTTTTTTTTTTTTTTTTTTTTTTTTTTTTTTTTTTTTTTTGTGCGTGAGAACCCGCCTTTCCGGATGCGAAATAACTGGTTAATGAATAATTATTATGCGCATCCTTACAAATTCGAAACCAGGAACGTTTGTTAAGCACGTCCGCGTGCATCGGACACACCGGCGAAAAACGTAACGTGCCCGCGTCGTCGTGTATATTTCGTGGGGTAATAACACGCGCACGATGCGGTAGATGTAAGATAGTTATAATTAGGCATTTATTCGACCTAGCAACGTGCTGGTTACCCATGTGAACTTCCTTTTTGGCAATTCGGGATACGCCGAAACGTTAAGTCGTTCTCTTTAGGGCGTCGCTATATGTACACGCGAATACAAACCGAAATTGCTCGCTCGCGCCCATATATCGGCGACTCTCTTAATTAGCGCGCGCGTTAATTGAGAGAGTGCCACACAATTGAACGTAGAACTTACACGCATGTTGTTTCTTTTTTTTTTTTTTTTTATAGTTTTTGTGCTATTTGTAGGCGTAAATTACAGCGTAAAGAAGAGACCGGAGAAGAAGCGTGCCAAAAATAAATAATTAAAAGAAAAAAATGTACGCAATATTATGTAATATGTGCGTTCATGGTAACGGAGACTCACTGATTTGATCAAAAAATTTTTATTCTCTTAACGTGAAATTCGCCGAAGCACACCGTATATACGCGGTACCAGCTTATATTTTTTATATATTCGCCGGTTGCTCTGAATTTTCCGCGCAGATGACTTACGTCACGCGATTATTTGTTAGTTAATTAAGTCGCACAGTGTAAGACCAACATCTGTTCGCCCCTTATCTGTTTCGCGATGCAGAACGCGTATCCCCGAAAAACTTATCCACCAAACGAACGGAAAAGGTTCATTGTAATGTCATACGCGGCATTATACGTACACTTCTCCTTCGAAAAATTATATTAACGTCTCGCAAGATTTAGTACTTACCGATGTCACTCTCACACACACACACACGACCGTTCGTCATCCGATACACTTGTATCCGCGCGCACCTGTTTTTTTCGCACATAACGGCCGGTGACCTTAATGTGCGACAGGATGTACCGCCGTATCGATGCCACACTCCGTCCTTCCGACGAACGGCTCACATTTCCAAAATTCGCCTAGAAAGAAAAGAAAGTTTCTATTTTCGCGGCCTACGCGATAGATTCGTTGATGTAAAATAGTCTTGCAATTATACAGATACATACAAATGCGTAGAAAAGTATTACAAATACAAAACCAAAAAAACAAGCTTATAAATAAACACTACTTTCTTAGTATTCAACTATTTTTTAATGTAAATTAATGTACATATTTTATAATTCGAATTAACTTTAGTTCGAAAATCTATATATCGAATGCTTAGTTTCTTGGTAAAACATAAAATAAAAGCGTCTATAAAAGCATCTTGTATATAAAAACAAAATTTTTTTATCGCTAATTTAAGAAAAATCATTGCAAAGACATCAGTAAAAGTATTAATAAATCTCGAAATCACAAGGTTGCCGATTTGCGTGGCTAATTAAGACTTTAACGAAGAAAACCACAAAATCGAGTAAGCTCATTGCAATTTAAAGAGGACGGAAGGAGAACGGATGTCTTACAATTATTATTCAAAGACAATAGACAGTAATTACAAATTAAAATGTTGCGAAAGAAACGAGTGAGGAAGATGACCTATGACTTAGTTTTGCTTAATTAAGTTAAAGGTAACCTTGGACTTGTTACACAGTGTTGTCGTAACGTTTTTTTTTTTCCCAATGAGAAAACAAAAACAATGCCCGCGGTTTTTTCCACATGTCCGCTAGAGGTTCGGTATTTTGTTTTCCATTCAAGCGAATCCCTTCAACGCACGCGTTGCGATACGATAGATATCTCGTCTTCTTGCAAACGCAAGAATCAAGTACTCGTGCTCGTCGTGAAGACACTTATCTCTACGGACGATTATTCACACGCCGGGTCGAGCATTATGTGAGACGATCATTACGGACGAGACGCGACCAGACGTCTTGACCTTCGTCTAAATTCACGTCACTGACCGTAACGCGAGTCTAATACAAGAAGAAAAATGAATTGTCGCGGTGAAGGGTTATAAGGAAGGCCAGTATAATAGATACGCTTTGCGGCGAATTTCTTAAAACGATTGTGAAGAAAAAAGTCGAAAAACGTATTAACTAATTTGTAAACACGTTACATAAGAAGCAAAGAGACGTTTACGGGATTAGAGTTAAATTTGACTTACTTATTCACTTTTGTCTCTCTCAACGTCAAAATTAATTAAAAGTGTTAACTCTTTAACGCGCGCGCGTCTCTCGTATTGTGAACAGGTCACATATATTATAATTACAATAGGAGAGACTATGAGACTCACAACTGTGTGTGTGTGTGTGTGTGTGTGTGTGTCTTTTCTTTAGTCTGAACAATTGTTTAAGAGATGATTTTACAAATCTAATTGTCACGGAAGAATTCACGGCTTTGTTTTCGCACGCGGCTACTTAATCCGATGCGTGTTGCTTTGCAATTCGAAGCGCTCGTGGTTCTCCGACGAATAAAGTCAAGGACAACTAAATCGCGACTGAATTGTTTGCTTTCACGCGTTTGCACTAGGAAATTTACGAGTCTGTGAGGAATTCTCGGCAGCACGCGCGCGCGCGCGCTCGCGCTTGCGGAGCGGGCGGTCAAGATAAATAAAGGATATTGAACCGATAGCACGCTTGTCTGCTGTGCAAAGAGCTCGCCGATGTATACGTTGCGAATTATTTAATTAATCTCAGTTACAATTAGCTCGACATCCAAAAATCGACGTTCTCAAATATTTCATTACTTTTCGCGATACGCTCGGTAGTAAAACAAAAACAAACTACGTATAAAAGAAAAAAATTACGAAAAACACATCGAGTTTTTCTTTCTCGCACAGAAGATCGATAAGCTCGAAATAATTAAATACGCTCTTTCTCTCTCTCTTGTAATAATTACAGCGGCGAATAACAACAGCACTTACCTCCTCTCTCCCCGTCGTCTTTAACGAGTGCAAAGAGGTATAGTTAATTTTCGACGTCATTCGGCATTCCATTTGTAACGACCGTTGCTCCACTTCCTACAAGCCTCGCCCGCCCAGGCAGAGAGCAGCGCGCGCTGTCCCGTAATCTTCCTTTTTATTTTATTTCGACCATGTCCTAATGCGTATCTTCCGCCTTTAGCTCAAAGTGTGTTTGACTGCGCGCGCTTACGCACACGCGCACAGTGCGCGCGCGCGCATGTGTGTGTATATGCGGGAAGTGTTCGCGCGCGTTTGCACTTTGCGGAAATACTGTGAGTGAGCCCAACAAGTGAAAACTGATAGAATGCGTGTGTCCACGCGAAACATGCAACCGAACATTGCGCGATAGTATTTAGAAAATGGAAATAGTTTTCTGCGTACATATAAATTTGAATACACATGTATTGAAATTATCTTATGTATTAAATACCTTAAAATACCCTTTCGTTTGGCGGCGGCTGAAAAACTTCCTTGACTTCTTTCTATCCCCGAGCCTATGTTTATCGCGTTCAATTATCATTACAAGCTGGAACAAGCACGCGGGAGTGGGCGGGCGATGGGGGTAACTGCGCTTCAGCAGCGGCCATCGCGCGAATTATCATCATATAAACGTCCGAGCAGCAACCCGAAGATACACATCGGTCAAGGTAAACAGGAGCGTTTTATTATTTGCCAGGGCTACTTTGTTTGCGAAAATTACGTATTCGCGCGACGATCATTGTAACCTCGGTTACGTATTCCCCGGGGTTGATGGCGGTGACGATGGCGGCGACACCCGCGCGCGAGAGGCGCGACGGGGGAAGAAGGGCCGACAGAGTGGGGAAGGGCCCGCGCGCGAGGGGGCCGCGAGGAGGAATCGAGAGGGGTGAATTGTGAGTGTGCAAAAGAGTGCGTAAAGGGAGTGAGATCGGAGAGACATCATCATCGTTGTTACTTGAACGTTTTTGTCGGCGGTCAGAGAGGGTGGTGGGGTCAGTAATGCGCAGGTGGAGGAGAGACCGTGCCGAGAGAGCGCTAACCAATTCGTTTGCCGGCGCGCGTTATGGTTTTACTCGCGAGAGGAGGTCGAGAGAAAAAGAGAGAAAGAGAGAGAGAAAGACAGGGTGGAAGAGGCGCGGGACGGAAGCGAGCGCGGGATCGAAATGTTATTAATGCCGGGCCGCGCGATAGGAGACAAACAAAAATAATTAATATTTATCGTCCGCGATTTGCGCGTGTATGTCCAATCGAAACGCAATATTCCCTCAGGCGGCCTTCGCTAATGCAAACACATCGGGTCCGCGCAACCATCGCGAAATTCCGACCGTACGCCAATCGCGCTAATTCGATAATGCTGATCACGCTCAACAGTCCCGAGCAGCTCTTTGCTTTTCCCCCCTTTTTTTTCCTTTTCACAAAGCGGCAGTTTGATAAATCGTCGCATTTGATAGATATTAACATGTCGACGGGCGGAAGGGTGATACGGATTTGTATCGCGGAGAGAGGAGGAATAATATTTTCTTCGGTCTTAAACCTTTACTTTATCCTATTCAATTCGATATCTTGGCAATGTTCTCGTCTGTATGTACTTTAGATCTAAGAGAAATACGATGTACGTGTCTGTGTGTGTGTGAAAGAGAGAGAACGAAAAGATACATTAATATTATTTTACTAATGTAACTTTGCCCGACTCAGATATTGTATTATTTTCGAGAACTTGCGAGAATTGGATAGGATAAAGGCACGTAATGATATTACTATCATTATTGTTACATATTATTATTTGATGTAGGTATAACTAGTTTAGAGGTTTTTCAGGATACGCTAGCATAAGTTACAGAGAATGCATTACGGGTCGCGTATACATCACGGAAATATGGGAGGAAATTATTATCATCTGTAATTACCAATTAAAATTTGAAATGCGCAATATGCAATTAAAATTTTATACACGTAATAACCAATCTAGAAAATACATTTTGTAAAATAAACTTGGAAATTTTAAAAGCGCGCGCGAGACATGTTGCGAGCAAATACATGAGGAAGGGAGAAAATATGAAAAAAAAAAAAAATTATGCGATGATGAATAAACTCGAGAAAAAACTTGTTTTTTGTTTGTTTTTTAATTTTAGGATACGTAAAACAATGAGGAAAAGTTCGTGAGAAATCAAGGAATTGTCAGCAGTTGAACGATGAAACCTTGAGAAAATACGCCGTCAATCCAAACTTGGTATGTTTCCCGGTTCCGAAACGTGTTAAAGTATCACATTGTAAAGCAAGTCGAAAAGATTACATCAAGATGCCTATCATTTTGAATTCTACAGCCGACTTGCTCCAAACGCTCATTCTTTCTCTCCTGTTCTCGCCGTTCCATCTTTCCGTTCTTCATCTCCTCTCTCTCTTTCTTTATTATCTTTCATATCCCACTGCTCTTTCTGAGAAAATTTCATTACATAAGATACTTAACTCTAGTCCTAACCCGGTTTTTTTGACACTCTAAAAGTGAACTGTGAGTCTGGCGCATTTTATCGGATTTTAAAATATTAAAAAAATTTCGCAAAATTTCTGGTATCTTTCAATTTAATAATATGCATCCTGTTATTTGTATTTAACGAAAAAGTTTTACACAATTTATTTTTAATGAAGTTTGACGAGAGTGTTGAAAAGTGCTGAAAAAGATTCAAAAAAGTTAAATACAGGACGAATATATGCGTGTGTGTGTAAATCATATTAAAAATAAAAAAAACAATTATTATACATGATATAAAATATTGAAAACTAATAACTTCGCAAAAAACATTTGTTTAATTCGAAAATGTGAGGGTTTTTTCGAGAGAGTATATATCTGTGGCAAAAATACGTAACGCCGCGTACACCCCGGTTCGTTCCACTCCCGAGCCTTGTGGCGGCCGCGGCAGGATGCAACGAAACAATTGTCGAGAGGAAGAACGCAAAAAAATTTTTAGCGTGCCTACGAAACCGTGACCGGGCCGGGCCAAAATTCACGTAGCGTCAGTCAGTACACGTCAGTTAGCAGCGTCGGAGATTGCTCTGTGCGCTCTCCTTGTTCCGTTCTTATTTCTTGGTCTTTTCCCTCCTCTTCCTTCTATCCTTTTTCTAGCTCCTTTCCGTTTTCTATTTCGTCGCTTTGAATGGCATTGAATTCTCATGCCGACTACATGCTTCGCTTAGAAATTGTTCTTGGCGGCGTACTTCTTGAAAAACTTACGAAAATAATTGAAATATATATATATATATATTACATAGGAATGAATGGAAAGAATCCAGATGTAATTGTCGAGACGCAACCGAGCGGGACGCATTGTTATTTAAAAAACTTCGGCTTACAGTTTTTTTCGCGACTGGCGCGCGTCGGCGTGTAGGCAAAAATTAAATAGACGCGTATATATACATATTTGTACGCGCTAGCGCTTTTTCCCGCCGCGGAGATTAAAAACTTTATCCAGACGTTTATAAAAAACGATATATGATTTTGCTTTATAGGAAACGACAAGCGGTGTTTGTAAAAACCTAATAATTAAAAATGTCTAAAACACATTGTGAGAATTGTGTTACGATTCATATGTTTACACATATAGCAATTAATTTCTTTGATAAACGTCCGGCGCACGTTTGCGGTCATCGGGACGTTTACCTCGCATCGGGAATTTATTTCTGCATCGAGAGAAATACCGAGAAATTAAGTAGCGGCGTTAAGTTTTCGGAAGGCGAAGAAAACTTTACCGAGACGAAACGAGCCTCGGTGCTATTTCTTTCTTAAATCAAACATTCTGGAAATAAAGTTTCGCGGCTCGCTGCAACCAGTCCGCCGGGATGGTGCACACGCCTATACGCGCCCGGGCACCACCTCCTATATACGCGGAGTCCACACGTATGTACGTACACACGCGAAAAAAAAAAACGAACACAAGAAGCGCGTGTGCACACGCACCGCTGCAGTCACGCACGCTGCTTCAAGTTCGACCCTAGAGGGTTTCGTTTCGTTACATCGTAACAAAAAATTCAAATATCCCAAACATTCGACCTAGGCGCAACCACGCTGCCCACCGCCGGCGATTCGCCGAGTTTTACGAGAGACGTCGATGGTTAGGATAAATAAGCACTTTGGAGGAGGCCAATATTATCGTTCGTTGTATTGGTGTTTAAATTTGCACGTATTTAGGAACACGTTTAGGAAAAACAACGTGATTCTCAGTTCAATAGTTTTCTTCGCTTGCGTCTATTTAATTAGAAAGTTATATCTTGTTCGATTATATCATTCCTCAGAGCGCGCACGCTCCGACTATAATTTTTTATTTACACGATACTCCGTTTGAAAAAAATATTAGCCATTTTTTTTTCGCGTGAAACAAAAAAAAGTCTGTTAATTGGAAGCAAAAAAATGTACGCGTGCGAAATGATGACCACCTTTTGAAGCGGCGGACGCCTTAGCACGCCATATTTCTGTTCAAAGAACGTCAAATCCCATGTAATGGCTAAGTCAAGTCAAAGTGAAGTCGCGTTGGCGCACCGAGTAACAGGGGCAATGCACCGGTGCCGTTGCGCGTTCTGGGCGGGTCCTTCGCGGGCAGGTGGTCCTCGGCTCAAAGAACTTTTGCCGGGGCATTGATCCGCATGTAACGCGGGGACCGCGAACGCGAGGCGAGGAAACCTGCGTGTGCAACGACGACGCCGGGGCTTCTTTCTACGCGTTGCGTCGTGCGACCATCGCAGATTGTCAGCTATAATGTCTCTCGACGGTTCCCTTCGATGTTGATCGAGGACGCCGGACGCCGTCGTGCGAAACAACGCCGCGATAAGAAGAAGAAGGAGACGAAGAAGAAGAAGAAGAAGAAGGAGCAGAGAGAAGGGAAAGAAGGTGCAGCCGAAAAAACAACGAAGCCATCCGCGCGATGGTTAAAACGACTGCTCAAGTCGCGCGCAAAGTGCAGGCGCGTTTGAAATTGACCGAATTTCGCGTGAAATTCGAAAGCGTGCAGCGCAAGACTCTTCGAGGACCAGCAAGATTCCCCCGCGCCTCCGGGGTGACTTTATCGGACGAAAGTCGCTGCAAAGTCCGCGTCTGGGGAAGAGGAAAGAGGGGAGAAAAACGGAGGTTGTCTCGTATCGTCTTGTGTAAGGATGATTTGACCCTCTTCTCCGTTCCCGCTTCGCCTTCTACTTTTGCTGCACCGTTCGCCTTCTCCGCGCGTGATGGCCTTCCTCTTTCTCCCCCCGCGATACGTGGTAGAACGAGCTCCTCTCTTCCGTCCTCGATGCCCGCTACCACGGAATTGGTTCCCTCGGGCGTCTCGGCCTTATGCCGAAATGTACGTAAGTGCATTCCGCGCCTTTGCGCTCGCACGCTGTGAGCTACGCGCGAATTGCGCATCTAACCGATTTCGAACGCGATCCTGGGCAATCGTCAGTTCTGCATTACGCGTTTCGTGTCCTTTTAATCTTCACAAGCTGCGTTCGGATTTCAATTTTGATCTCGACATTTGGCTGCCAATTAAAATAAAAGTTTAGTTTTTCACTCTCGATATTTCCCTTTACGCGTTTCTTTACTTTCCGTTTATTTCACAAAAATTTGGATTTATGGTAACAAATTTGAATTATGGTAACAACGAACGACGATCGATCTCGCGGTCGGTTTCAAACCGCGAAATTTCAACTAGCTGCACATGAACAACTTCGGAAGACTGTTTCGGAAACACATCACGCCTATTATTTAACACCTTCCGCAATTGCGATTTTACATTTATACATATATTTCGCAAAATTGCACAGAATTTTCATGTGTGATAAACGATATGTTACCGCATAAAGAGTTGGTCTCGCGACGTGGTTAATTAAATTATTAATGAGCACAAAAGATACATATGTGTGTATTTTTTTTTTGCGCTATATCTGCAATATCTTCTCAGAAGCTAGCCAATTCTCATTTCTAAGCGCGGTTCTAAACAGCGCGCAGATTGCACGTGTTATTCGTGTCCTGTTACGCTTACGCGATTTAAATATCGCGGACACGGCATCTCGGATAGCCCCGTCGCGAGTTCTCTAGAAATGCATAATAGGACGACGAGTCGCAGATAGAAACAGTCACGTAAATGCTCGGCTTGGTTCTATTTTTGCGCACGGAGCTATCTTAGAAAATAAGAATGGATATGAAAAGGATATTGAGAGAACGAGAAAAAAAAAACGAAATGACAAAATGCAGAAAAGCGATAGCAGTTTAGCTTCGCGAAACCACGAGAGATCGAAAAAGATGCCGTGTCCGTTTGGAGTAGCGAGAGTTTCAAAAGGAGGAACAGTCCGATATCGCATATTACCGCACGCAACGATTTTATTTGACTCTGTCCGAAACCCTCTTCTATGTGTCTTGCAATTTAATCCGATCTTCACTCGGATCCGCGCACGTTAGCCGAATATTCTCCACGAAAAATTTCGCTGGTCCGGCTCAAAGAAGAGAGAAGAAAAAGAGAAAGAGAAAGAGAACAACCGCGGACGAAAAGCGTACACGAGTGAGCGCAAAGTCGCTCTCTTCTTCGTGCTAGCCGTAGCAGGACGAGAGATCGTATTGCATGCACGAATCGCTAGTAAGCGGAGACGATTGCACCGAGGTAAAAAAAAAAAAAAAAAAAAGCGGAGCGAAGAAAGAAGAAAAAAGAGACGGCGCAGAAGAAGAGAATGGCGAAAGATGGAAGTGGGTCCGTAGGAGCGCCATGCGGGGTGCTCGGGCCAGGGGGATGCTATACGGTCGAAGAAGGGAAACGGTGGGGAACGAGGGTGGCAGGGGAGAGCGAGAGAGGTAAGGCTTGCCGCCGAAAACCAACTAGCGATTGCATTAAGTAGAAGAAGCGCGATGCGATGGTCGAGCGGGTCTGGCGAAACGGCGAACATCCGAACTGAGAGCGGCGGTTTCGGCGCGGACGGCGGGTCGGCGGGAGGGCAAGAGGGATTGACAGTGGTAGCGCAAACGGGACGAGGGGGTAACGCTCGCGAGGTGAGGATGAAAAAAGACGCTGCGGCGGCGGCGGCGGTGGCGAGCGCGCACGGAACCGGGAGAAAGAAGAGAAGAGAGAGTGCGAGAGAGAAGAGGAGGGTTCTAGAAATTAGGTTGTTGCACCGAACCGCCGAGTGGGAGAAACCCAAGGCCCTTGTTACCTTCCTCTACGTGAATTTAGGCCGTTGCACTTTTCGGCCCGGTTATATGGTGGGGGGCCCAAATAGGTGGAATGTACTTTGGTGGGAGCAGCGCGGCGGATAGCGCATTTAGGTGCAGCCTTCCAAAGTGAAAGAGGGGACTCTAGCAATGAGACAGGGCCGCGCCTAAGTCCGCGAATTCTTGATTCTCGCGGTCCTACACTTTCGAAATTCCTGGCGCACATTGTTTATTCTCGACGCAAACTTTATCAAACGGATATATTATTTAAAAATATTATATGCGTATCGCAGAGCAATAATATGTTGTAAATTCAAAATATTTCTCGCTCGAGAGACTCGTGTCCCTGAAGCTGGTGTTTTGTATTTTCTCTTTTCGCTTTGTAGTTGCGAAATAACCACATCTCAGTCCAAAGTTACGTAATATTCAACAGAGTAACCAACAATAATCACATGCTGCGACGTTGTTCTTTCGATAATCGTTAAGTTTCGACTATTACATTCAACGTTGCGATTGCATTGCGAACTTGTACACTATCAGCTACCTTCGCTACCATTGTGACATACGCGCAAAAATATTGCTGACTGTGTTTTCGTCACTTTCATAGTTCAGCGATTTGGTTGGAATGAAATCAACGCATGCAACATTTTCAAAGAGTGGTATTTTATCAAAAGATAAACACAATGCTATGCGCTGTCTGTAGAAGGGGCACGTCTGTAATATTATAAAAACTGATAATATATTCGCATATATATACTCTTCGATTGAAAATTTAAAATATCTAATTACTAGATAAATTAATATTGAATGCTATTTGCAGCAAACCGCAGACTGGTTTGCAATAAATTCGGTTTATCTTAATTAGAATGAAAAAAAAAAAAAAAAAAAAAAACCCCAATTTATTTTTTTATATAAAGTGTATAAACTATATTTAATTTATATCTATAATCACAAGCAGTTATCCTGTTCTCTGAATATTTTTTATTCAGTTTCAAATAAAAGTTAATTTCAAATAAAAAAAATACAGCGCGTTTAAAAGAGTAATTTAATTACGAGAGAAGATCGAACACATACGTAATCTGATACAACGGTCTAAAAATTTTGACATTTTGCCAATATGTTATGTAAGTCTTCGTCAATTCACCCCGATGCACACGGAGGATATGCATAATATTTATTTGCAAAAAAACGGACCTAGCAACCAAGGGAGAGATACTCGCCGGTAGTGCAGCCTGGCCGCAGAGTTGTCGTGCGTCGCTGAAGAGACGTAAAGAGGGTAGTAGTAGACATGGGAAGAGAAAGAAGAGAGTAGCGAGCTCTCTCGTGAGGAACAGCAGAAAGAGACAGACGGAGGTCCGGCATTGCTCGCCTCCACGCAATGAGGAGGGACGAGGGGCGAGATGCGGAGGCACCGATGCATTTTGGGACTATTCGGCGGCGGTAGCATACGCGTTGCATTGGGCAGCGCGGGGCGGGAAGAGAGCTGAAGCAGGGAAGGCTTATCGAGTGCGGGGCCCTAGCAACGAGAGGAAGATGCCTAACAACGCGGCCAATGGACGGGGTAGCGGGAGGGAGGCATCGGGTGGGCGGGTACGCGAGAACCTGGCCGAAAACCTAGCCTGCATTTTAGGCGCACGGTTCAAACCCGGGCAGGCAGGCCCGGGCTTGAAACGAAAGAAAGGAGTCGGAGAGGCCCCCGAGTTGTGGTGGGGGGTATGTAGGGTTCACCAGAGGTTTTCGACTTCTCCCCGACCGCAAGAACAAGCTGGCTAGTTCGCACGCGGACACCGCGTGCTGGCTTCTTGATGCACTAACCTTCCCGATGTGCAATAGCCTGTCGAGGGAAAGCTTTAAATTTTTGCACATTTTTCTGAGCATATTATCCCGCGTAATCTCAAATAAACGCGAACAAATCTGATAAAAAATAATTTAAACATAGTTATATTTCCGAATTAAAAACATTCTCAAAGTCTATAGAAGTTTGTTACGTTAGAAAAAATATGTATATTTCTGGCATAAAATATATGGCGCTAGAAGATAAATTACATTTTCTAAGACCATATAGACATAAAGTTCGTTAAATGTTTAATAGACATCTATGACTTTACGTGACGTCTAGTGAATCGAGGTTTTTATAGAATGTTCCATTTGGAAAGAAATTAATTTCAAAAACTGTGTAACTTTTATATAAAATAAAAATTATTATCTTTATTTTAGGAATAAAAATCGGTATAAAAGACAAACTAATGCAAGTTTTAAATACCTATCTCTCGAGAGATACATAATTTATAAGATAAAATGACACACATGCAGAAAGAGGGAGAGAGAAAGAATTGCAACTGCAACGTGGCTAATCTGCAATTGAAAAATAATATCCACGACTTACACGTTGCACGTTCGGCAATCTCGATCGTTTGAATAACGTATTAACGGTAAAAGATGTTTCTCCCTTTTGATATCTCTCTTTCTCTCTCTCTCTTTCTCTCCACGCGCGCGCCCATAAGGCGAGAATTCCTTTCATTCCCCCTTTTCTCCCTCCTTGCATCCACGTCCTAATTCCGCTCTATAGCGATCAATTCTCTCGATCGTAAGTATGGCTACGTCGTAATCCAAACTGTTATATAGTCAAGTGAGT
>QVNW01002830.1:0-19417 GCA_014825475.1 Pseudomyrmex flavicornis
ATAATATACATTAATATATTAATATTCAATTTACTGTAAATATTTCATATAATAGCAAGAGTAATTTTAATTATACTATGTTCATGAAAGCAGCCTCTCATAACATGTTAAAGCCTAAAGCACAGCAAAAACATATGATTTATTGCTCGAGATATTTATGAATTAGAAAAACGAGAGCGATTTTAAAAAACATCTCATGGCACTTCCCTCGATTTCTGAGAGAATCTATTCACCAGACGATTCCCTTTGATACTTGAGGGTTCTCAGTCAGGAAACATGCTATTCGTTCATCGCATTCGAATGGTATTGGCTGAAGAGCTAACGTCCCAGTGCAATTACGATTACATTCTTTTTTTACTATTGCGCTTTGAAATATTTTCATTACAGGACTATCTACTCAAAGAAACTTGCAGGAAATTCTTCGTTTTCATCATTAAAGATAATACCGCGAAGTACTAATATTCTTGCTTCTCTTCTCGTGTCTCTCTCTCTCTCTCTCTCTCTCTCTCTCTTTCTCTCTCTCCCCGTGATTTTATAATATTCAGAAATTTCTCATAAAGTTTCGCTCCCACAACCGCGCTGTCAGTTTGCGAATAAATTTCAGGCAATATTGCTCTTCAAATATTGCAGCAAAGTTTCCACAAATTTTATTAACAATTTTGACAATTTAATTCTTTAATTTTAATTCTTTGCACAATGTTACTTAAAGTAAAAGTAGTACGGCTAAAAATTCGTTTCAATGTAATGTGCAATATTCCTTTACATATAAAAGTTTGCGTACAAAATGTTGTTTAAGTATTTGATACTGTTGGATGGTGTTTATCCGATACTACAAAATAAATATTTCACAAAAAAAAAGATCTATGTTCACTTTTGATTAATTAATTAAATTTCACAACTGCTACTTGCAATTCAACTACGTAAATTGTCTTAGTCCTCGCGAGACTCAAAACGCTATAGGAAAGGTAGACGGCCGGAGTTTTAATTAAATAAGCATTTTAATTAGACTATTTTATTATTCGCGTTCTACTTCTTTTTTATACACGCGTGTATAAAAATAACAAACTTTTTTATTTTCACACAAATACGAGGTTGTGAAGAAAACACTGTTTTGCTAATTGCATTTGCGTGTGACAAAAAAATATTCTAACAACGTGTAATTATTTCTCACACATACTTTGCTTATCGTGTTTTTCATCAACAAACAGCGACACTCGCTTATGGATATCGTCGATTCTCTCGTGTTTTTTTCTAGTTACGTTTTCGAGTTATTAGCATATATATCCCGACCGATGAGTTTTTCGTCCATATCTCTCTAGAACAAGACGACCGACTTATTGGGACTTCACAATGAACTTTCTCGTTATCATTCGCATTCCCCCGGCGATCTCACCCGACTCTTGCGATAATTAAGTTCGGCAAATAAACTTCTCTTTTCGTGCTATTTGTGCCAATATACTCTCTGCCTCTGGGATTATATCGTTTTATTTTGTTATATCACATCTTCATCCGCTCGCGCTTTCAGCGTCAACTAAACGCTGAATGAGAGAACAATTTTCTCGCGACAATTAATGCTCGTGTGTGTTCCGAACCGAATGTACTACTGCCGAAAATTTTTAATTAAAGTATCTCTGCCTTGAAGCTTCGTGTGTTCCATTAATTTCCACATAAATCTCCAGCATGAAATTATAATTAAACGAGAGGAAAATCTCGGAACCATTTTACGTGCTGACACTTGTACAACGGCATTAACCGCTAAAGGGATTCAAGTTAAATCGCGGTCTTAGATGTCTTTTCGCACGCGTTGACCCGGAAATGAATCTCCCCGGCCGTGCACATACAAATATCGCCATAGAATTCGCTCCGCGCGACACGATTTTGAATCATTCACGAAGCAACCATATATATATATGCACTGAGCGCATTTACGAAGAGGGGCGACGCGACGTAATGCCGCCGCGGATGTAATGAATCATTTCGCGGTCGCGCGAGCTATTTTCTTTTCATGCGAGCGATGCATGACACGTGTCGCGATTGCGTGCGCGCCCGTAAAGTGTGCACACAACGTTAGTTGGTTGGATTTAGCTATTCCGAGAGGCTTCATTAATTCGGACACGTGTTTTTTTTCCCGGCAATTTTCTTTCTCGCCGCAACTCGTTGCCGCGCCGCGACCCCGATAGAGGATTCTTCCACCGGAACGAGCTTTTATACATATTTATGCGGCTCGATTCTCGCGTCTAATTACGCCGAGTAAGTACGAGGCGCGAGAGAGCTTTTCGTCGCGTATCTCGTTCTTCGCGAGGAAAAGAGCGCTGTCCGTGTTGAGAAACTTGTAGCGAAGCTATAACAACACACTAAGTTTAATGAGATAAACGTTGTAGAATATTTGTAGTACATATGAAATTGTTGTGCGACGCGTATGTACAACAATACATATATTTTTACCGTAAGAGATTGCACAGCGGATTTGCTTATTGTTAAGGAAGTTACTTTCGTGTATCTCTCTCTAAACTGAGAGAGGTAACGCGCGCGCCAGTAGTACAAGTGAGTAACGAGTCAGACATTGAGAAAGACACACACACACACATATAATTATAGAAAATGCTTTTTTTCATATGTATCTTTTATATAATTACAAAATACTTCATTGAAAATATGTTCTTCTAATTACGGAAGTGCTTTTCGAGATCGAAAACGTAAATGGCCGCCGGAGTGTCTTTGCAATAAATTCGAGTTGCGGGATGTTGTATCGCACGGTGTTTCGATGCTTTCGGAACGGCTTCATTAGCGAGAGGAACACGCCGCGAAGAAGATATATACGAATATGGCACAAGACCGAACTCATGGTTCAAAGCGGAGCCTTGTTTTTCTTTTCGAGTGAATGCCACGCAGGCGAGGGAAATTTCGCCGGGTGTTATCAGCGGGTATCACACGCGCGGAGATACACACACGCGCGTCTCGTTGAAGCGCCTTTATGAGCTCGGCACCGGCTCCATTCCGCGTGTCTAATTGTTCCGCCCGTTTTCATCTTACACACGTCGCTCTCGAATGTCGTGCTCATTGGGAAACAACAGCCAACTCGAACATACGTACGAAAGTAGACGACGTTGGTCTCTCTCTCTCTCTCTCTCTCTTTCTCTTTCTCTTTTTCTTTTTCGCTCGAGAAATTCAATGCCATTTTATTTCTGCATGTTTGTTAAAGCACACAGACACGTCGGAATCGCAGTTCAGTTGCAGAACACACCGCGGGCGTGCAAAAACTTGCAACAGATTTTTATTTATAAAAGATATCGCACGACTCTTACATTAGTGCGAGGCAATAATACCTGACTAACTTTTCTTTCAAACTATTTTTAATTCTTCCAACCTTGGTCTCCATAGTCTTCCATCTATCTATTTTAAGTCAATAACTTTGTGTAGAAAAAAAAAAAATACTTTTATAAAATAAAAAAACTAGTAGATAGTTTTTCTCGCGAAGATCACAAAATAGGACAATCGATATTGCCAATTTGTATAAACAGTCGGAACACGTAAACGTTAAATGACACGAATCTTAATTTTTGTTTTTATCCGTACATATTGAATTATATGCAATTCAGCGGTGATCCCATTACATTTTATATACACGTAGCTTCGTATCGTTTTAATTGCTCACATTTTAAAACATGATTCATACAAATCGGATTACTCATAATTATATGGCGTGTCCTCATTCAACGACATGTCGCTTAATGAGTCATTAATTGAATATCGGGTAACAAGCAGAGAAAGAGAAAAAGAGAGCAAAAGCCGATCAGCGATATAAATAAATTGCCTGTGACATTTGATTTAAAGAATTTCCCCGGCCGCGTGAGCAAAATTAATCAGCTTGACAAACTTGCATAAAACAAACAAACACAATGTGTTTCACATTTTTTATATTACACACAACAAATTATTTAGATTGACAATTACTTGTAATTAAGGTTTCAACTTTGAAAAACTGTTAAGACTCAATACGTATAAGTCCAGGTATAATTTTTCCCGCCTTATTATCACACGGGCACTCTTTTCTTCGCTCTCCGTACGCTATGAAAAGCGTTACACTGTGACAAAGTTAAATATAGTAAGTATTAACGTAAAGAATTCTGCGTGCTATTAATATACAAGCATTCCGTGGCAGAGAGCCATAAAAAAAAAACAAAAGCCTCTGTCGACGACATCCAGCCGCGCACGCCGTCTTCTTCATCTTGACTTCACGATTTCAATAAAAGAATAAAAATAAGCGCCGTTAAAAGCACGTGGAAGGAAAATTCTCGCCGATCGCACGAAGATGGAAAGGGCGATCGCGCGTTAACGAAGTGCTGGGCGAATTATTCCAGCTGTTTTACAGTCCGCTCGGCAGTCGTCGTCGGCACGAATAGCCTCATCGGTCTGATCGCGAACGCGGCGCGAGAGAGACGGCGGCGCGGCGCTTGTTAAAGCGTGAGATACGGGCCGCTTCCTCGCGAAATAAAGTCACGATGCAAATTCAGGCCAGAGCGTCCCGGGGCGTAAAGAGCAGACGCGTCGACGGCGGAAGCAATTTCCATGAAACATTCCCCCGAATGAATGAGGGCCGGAGGGTAGGATGACTTCGAGTACCCAGGGAAGGGGAGGAAAGAGAGGGAGAGAGAGAGAGAGAGCCTACCTATCGTCGACACTTTTATTTTTGTCGCTCCTCTTCTTTTTCGCGATTTTCCATTGTTCTCTTCTTTGATTCTGCCGCCGCCGTTGCCGCCGTTTCGACCTCGTCCGCCGATTTGCGTGTTTCTCCTCTCCTTTATCGATCGTTCTTCCCGCGAGTGTGTGTATCGCCGACGATCTTCCAAGAGAAGAAACTCTCGTGCGCGGGATCTCGCACTCACTCGTTATCCTTCCCTTCGCGTCTCGCCTTTTCTTCTGTGCTGATTTTATTCCTCTCTATCGAGTATCGCAAAGACGTTTTTCGCGGTTATTTCGAAATTTTCGAAACACACTTGGCGCCGGTTCTTCCTTTCGACGACGAAAGAACGTCGAGAGTCGTCGAGTCGCAAATTCAACTCGACAGTTGACTACGCGAAGAAAATAGCATCGGATGGTCCATCCACCGTCGTTTCCGCGGAGTGCACTCCAAATGCATAGGCTCGAGATCTCTCGCACGTGTAGGTACACATTATACTGTACATACACGATCTCTTTACGGTTGTCAGAACGTGCAACCTTATCGCCGGAGAAGAAAAGCGACGGCGTTGTCATTCCCGATCGTCGTTGCGCAAAAAACCGTGCGCGACATGCGTGTTTAGCGACAATTTAATTTACGAATTTTAAATATAAAAGTATATAATTTTGCCACATCTAATTTCTTGCACGGAAACGTACAAAAAATTATTGAAATATACGCGGAGCAAATATTGAAAGGCTCCCGCGCGTACAGAAAGGCAATTACGGTCTGCAACAATAGTCATTGTAACAATGGCAGCGCTGCAATTCATATGGCGGCGCATAATTCACAATAGAAGCCATTTAGTTACTAACAACTCTGTACCATTTAAAATTGCAATCGACAGAATTTCTATAATACGGTATTGTGTGGCGAGCATGTGAGAACATGTTTTGCACTCTTCTTTATCCGACCCTTCTTCCGCCTCGAAATTTTATCAGATTTACATTTTATTCCGTGCAAGCGAGACGGCCCGTGTTTCATTTGGAAACTTGATTCCTCCGCAGAAATTCGCGAAAAATATTGCAGTCATACGATTGGCAATATTGATTAGATAGAGTGTAGGTAATCCGAACGGCGACGCGCGGTATCTTAAATACCGCAAACCCACCAGTCGGATGCATTAACAGATCCCGGCCATTTAAAGCCATCTTCCAAGAGAGAAACTCGCCAACCGGAACTCGAAACGTCTCGAGATCGAAAGTTTCTCGCGATCTCTTCCTCGAGTAACTTCGGATTACGGATCCGCACCGGGAAAGCGAAACTCGAATTCCACCATCAAATTCCGGTCGAATCTGGATTGGCTTCCTTATCGCTCGGCGATATCGTTTGTCTTTTAAGGAACATCGATATCTGTGTTTGCCTCCTCGGCGCGGCACGTTTGTCGCGCGAAAGCAATTGGAAAATCTGGCGGAGTCGATGCTCGCAGCGAAGATCGAGCCGGTGAGATATTCCCGGGGTCCGATCTCATCTCTCGCGCGCGAAGAGAATCGTGGTTGCGAGCACGTGAGAAGCGGCCGTATTTCGCGCGCCAAGTACACACCCTTCTTCTTCTCTCTCTTCTTCCGCTCGAGATTAATCGCGAGAGAAGTCTCGGCTTTCGGATGCAACCTGCGCGCGCGGACTGTAGCGTTCAAATGCAGCGTCGGGTCGGGCATTAAATTTAATCGCGTTTGAGTTCGCGACCTACTGGTACAAGTGAACGCTCGCTTCGCCGCGCCCAACTTCCGCGGCCAACAATAAACTTTGCGTATAAACTTTGCGTCCAAGCGGATCAAGCGGTGAACTGCGCGACGTATCACTCCTACAACATATATTCCGAACCGTATGCATGGGGGGATCGTAGATCCTTGCAACGTGTTTCTGAAAAGACGCGGCATCGTTGCGATCATCGATCCGAATTTAGAACCTCAGGTCGAGTAACAATGTGTGCGCGCCGCGTGTACGTGTGTTGAGGAAACGCGCCCGTTGTTCCGGCCGAAGGAAGTCGTTTAGTCCATTAAGATTATACAACGCGGCGTGTTTCCACTGTTTCCAGCCGCCGCCGCTGCCGCTGCCGGGACGCAGTAAGCGAGGCCGAGCAAGTTTCTGGCAAGACGCGGAGTCAGCGGTACGTTTATGACGGTGGTGTTGCGGATAGCCGACCCCTTGACCCGGGTCGGCGTGCACCGGGAAGCCATTAAGTCCAGACGCCGCGGATATTGATTCGCGATAAATTGAATCGCAACGCTGAAAGCCGCCGCCGGGATAGCCGCGGCCGGTCCCAGCGTCTAATCACAGGGCAAATAACTAATCGGTTACTTAGAGTCGATTGTGCCTTCAACGGAGGGGGGGAGGCTATTCTTGCACGGTGCAATATCCGGCAGATAAAAGCTTGGCATTGGTTGGAAGTAAGAAAATTATATATATGACACTCTCCGATTTTACGTCACGCCGAGAAAATATACGAGATCTCGAACGTGTATCCACTATTATAGTCTGATTTGATTTGAATGAGATTCCAATGATCGTCGCGCAAAAATGCGCGAGCGAGTTCATTTCCATTCGACTCAATTACCAAAAGTGAGTACAAAGTGCACAAACTGAACGTGTATATCATGCGCGAATTATACACGCGTCGTTTCTATATATATATATATAACGTCCTCTCGAGGGTATTCAAATTCTAAACATCGAGCGAGCGAGCGAGCGCGCGTTCCTCACGAGGAGGTCAAATTACGTTTCTGAAAGTGGAGCCGGCTCGAACACACACTCCGACATAGGATCTCGCTCGCTGTCCGGAGTATATCCGAATCGACTCCCGCCGTCGTTCAAGAAAATGGCTTAGCCGTTTAGGAAACGCCTCGGCCTCCTACCTAAAGCAATTGGAGTGAGTTCTCTTTTCACCGAGATGATACTGCCGATGTGTAAGCCAACCGGAGCTTAGCGAACCAGATACAATATGAAGTCCGGGAAGGAGAGATTTTTCTTCTTTTTTTTTTTTTTTAACAAATTAATATAAATAATTAATTTTTTTTTGTTTGTTTTTGTATTTCGTGCCATTTACAAATCGCGAGAGAATGTTTTTTACCCCCGCATTAATATCGCTCGCTTTCTCTCGACGAGTGCGCGCGCGCAAAAACGACGATCTCGTCGATCCGATTTGATTTTTCCACGCCAGCAAGGAAACTCACCCGTCGCGTCTTCATCTCAACTTAACTTGCGCGACGAACCCTGCCAAATACATGGATCTTGTTCGCGCCTCGCGCATAGCACGTACAAGACGTGACAAACGACCGAAATGATCGAAGTCGATCTTCGAAGTTTCGCGGTTTGTAACGTCGCGCGTGATAAACTTTCACATTTTCGCCGCCGGTGCTTTGTTAGGTGCTACAAAATGTCGGAAAAGTTCGAAAGAATGCGTAAAAGCTCCGATAAAAAGAAGAAGCACTTTCTCGTGTCTTTTTAAATTGAGATTTCACGTAATTTTCTCAACATAACTTGATACAATTATTGATTTCATTTCTACTATATTTACGCGCAAAGTTAAAAAAGAAATGAAAAAAGTAAATGTATGTCACACTTCATAAAATTACGTTAGTCATGCGCGACCTTATTCTCGTGTGACGTTCGCTGCGCAGCTGAACGTATTCGAAGAATTTGGATTAAATCTCTCGGTGTCGCGACTATCCGATATCCCTTAGGAGACGTTTCGTCCGGTCGAGGCAATCAGACGGACACCCTCTCTCACGTAAGCGATACTCGTACCTCTATCCGCTTACAACAACGACGTGGCGTCAGATGATGACCCGGATACCAACGAGACTCTTCTTGCCCTTAGCAATTTTCATGGATGGCTCTCCATTTTAACCCTCTCTCGTAGTCGGGACCGTACGTATATCTCGACTATGTGTCCATGGAAATATTATTTCACCTAGAAATCGTACGCTAACTCCTAAAAATGCGCGAGCTATATAAAATTTTATTACGTGTGAGAGTCTTGTTCTCTCGTTTTTTTTTTTTTTTTTTACCATAAGAGAACTTGAATCTGCAGTTAAATTGTTGTTAAATAATCCGAACAGTTTTGAACACGCGCGCACATTTAGTTTTGCGAAATATTAAATGATTTTTCAAACATCATCGCGCACGTATATAATACATTTCGAGAGTAGAGAGAAGGACTTTCATTTATTTTATAGAGTGAGACTGAAATAACGGATTTTGCGCAATATCGCGAGAAATTCCAGAGCGAGTCGCAGGAAATATTCGTCGCTGATTGCTACGTGGACCAAAGCGAGAGGGACTAAAGCCGGGGTAGAGAGTAGTATAGTGTATCCGCGAGATTTTCCCTGCGGGCGTAGCTCGCTTGCGCGCATCATCACATTGGCGTTCTCTCTCTTTCTCTCTCTCTCTCTCTCTCTATCTCTCTCTCATGCTGCCCTCAGCACGTCACGTCTTTCGTGTTATTCCGGAAAATGTTGGCGATTGGGAGGTTTATCGAGAAACTGTTAACCTCCCGAGGACGATCGCGTTCTCGACGCCATTGGTACCATTGGCGTACGTACGTACAGCTCGCGAACTGTCAAACCGCTGTCATCGGACTTGTCAACGCGGTTTATGAACTTCCCGTCGGTCGGCTCGCGCCGTTGTTATTGTTCTCGTTTTGTCGCATGATGTTTCAATCCGCGAAGTGATTCGATTAAGAGTATGATTTTTTTTTTTTGTGTATATTAATTATTATGCCGAAACAAAAACGGATTTACGTCAACACGAAAATTACTTTTTGCCATTCGTAATTCCGCGAAGAGAACATTTCCGTCGGGATAATAACGCGGGGTGTATTATTCTATTCTATCGCGAAGTGGACAATTGGATCGGGAGGGATCGATGAATGTGATGCGCGAACGTACGTGACACGCATGATCGGTTTCAATAACGCAAAGCAAACGAGATTATGAAATCTCCGACGAAAATCCACGAGAGCAAGAATCACGAGAGCGAGTCCGCGCTATATCCTCCCTTCGATGCTATATTATATTTGTTCTTCTAAAGGAAAGAACGCCGAGTTTCTTCCTTTACCGCCATGAACCAGTTTCGAATCGCTGGCGCATGAATCAGGACGCGTATATTCGTTTCCGGAAACCCACTTCAAGTTTGTAGTTCGTCTCTCTTTCTCTCTTATTTTTCCTTCCCATCTTTCACTAAGGAGAAAGTTTCCGTGTCTGCTATGGAAAAACCCTCGCTACACTTTGATGTGCTTCAAAAGATACGTCGCATGGAAGTACGGCATTGTTCTTAAACGAAAATACTACTTTTGCGATATTGATAGAATAATGTCACTTTTATTTCTTATCTTATAAAATCTTGAAATTTATAAAAAGTGCGTGTTAAGAATCAGAGAGTCGAGATTCTCTCGATTTATCTCGATGTTTATTGTTGACGCTTTTCATGCGAGCGCTGATTAGTTTTTCGAAGCTTGTTTGTGTCGCAACTTTGACAGTTTTGGAATTACACGGTTGTATTTGTTGTGGATCGCGGGTGAGATAATTTCAAAATACGCGAGTGAAAACACGATGTGTACGTACGTAGTGATGCGAATTTAAAGAGCTGTATAATGCTACGCGCGCGTTTGTAGTGTTCTGATAAAATAATTAAAAAAAAAAAAAAATAGAAAAAAGGGAGAAACTATTGTAAAAATATTTCAAAATATATTTTTTAAATGTTTGTCGATTATCGTAACCTTTTGTAAAGTACCATTGTGAAACATCGCTCCAATAATTAAACACATAATTGCGGAAATGCTGCAATTTTCGCGTTTACACACTAGTTACCGAAAAAGCGGTGTTGTGCGAGTATCGAATTTATATTTGCAGTATGCCGAAAGAGAGGAATTAGTATTTATCGACGTTTCAGCAAACAGAGAAGAATTCGTGTTCACTCTTGCGCTCGCAATTGCAGTGTCGAGAGTTTCTCACACACAGATGCATTTAGTTCATTCTACTCGAACGTCTTTAAATAATCGATGAGCTATTCAACGACCTCGCGACACGAGTCAATTTCTGTCAGGTCAGCAAAATACACGCGAAACTTCCAGGAAACTGTAATAAGCGAATGACGAAAAGAGCTAACACGCGAACAAAGTAACACGTCCGAAGTTAAATATTTTAAATAAGTGACGTGTTAAAATTGAACAAAGTATATTATTACTTTTCTGAATTGTCAGACGTCGGAAGCGGTTAGAACTTTCCGTAACAGCGCGGTAATTTGTTTATACACTTTGACAAGAACGAATAACCAATCGTAGTTATACCGAAAATTTTGCCTCAAGCAAAACATTTAGCAATACTCGAGTTAGTGAAAAATTATATATACCGCTTGTAAAACGTCGTGTTGACGTTTCAATGTGTTGCAATTTATTCCGTCTCTTTCCGCAATTATAATTACATTTTATTTAACGTGAATCAGAACTCTTTAAATTCGCATTTCACGTGGAATTTGTGTGTCTGGTTCACTCAGAATAGCGTCAGCCTGTCGCGAGCGGCATTTACAACGCGAAGGCAAACATCCTTTTATAGTACCGGAACATCCGAGCGAGGAGAATCGAACAAATCCGAGGGGTTGCGAGCAACTATTTTCCGCCGTGGCGAGGAAGCGACGAGAGAGAGAGAGAGAGGAGAGAGAGAGAGAGAGAGAGAGCGCAGGGGGAAGAATCAGTGCGTACGGAAATCTCGACTTCCGCGTGCTCGGAGAAAAGCTCGGCCGCATTGTATGACGCAGCAGCGGGAGCTGCAGTAAAAGCGGGTAAAGCTGACGTCTCGGGCGTGATGGGTGTATGCACAGGGGAAAGAAGCTAGCTTCTGCCGAGAGGTCGGCACGCGACGCACGCTGAACGCATGTCTACGCAGGTGTTTCGCGAGTTCGCCATGCCGGTCTTACATAGCAACGCAATTTGTGGCTCTTGTACGTGAAACACGTATACGGAGTTTCGACGTTATGTTACTTCTCATCCAGCCGCTAGCGATTTCCAATCGAAACACTCTTGAGAACAAACGAGAAATTTCGTCGAATGTTTTTATTAAACGTAATTTTTTTTTAATGATTTTCAGATCTCAGATATCGTTCACACGTCACAGATAGAAATAACATTTTATACATTTATTTTCCACAATTATTTCGCTTTTTCTGTGTACGGAAAGAAATAGATCGATTTCCAAATGTGTCAATCTGTTTCAATTTTGATCTTATGAACTTCTCTTTCTTTCTTTCTCTCTCACTCGCAATATATTTTGGTTAAATTCTACTCTTAAAAGAGAGCTTTATATTAAATAACAACATATTATATGTGTTATTATTTAATTTATATTAAATATAATTATAATTTATATTAAATAATAACATATTATATGTGTTATTATTTAATATAACATATTATATAATATGTTATTATTTAATATAAAGCTCTCTTAAGAGTAGAATTTAACCAAAATATATTGCGAGTGAGAGAGAAAGAAAGAAAGAGAAGTTGATAAGATCAAAATTGAAACAGATTGATACATTTGGAAATCGATCTATATATATATACATATATATATATATAATTCCACACATAGTTTATATGTTTCTATCTGTTGATGATTCAAAACAGGAGAAGCTGACGAGATTTACATTCTCCCATCACGTCACGTCCGGATTTCGGTGACTTGATAGAAGTGCCACTCCCGATATCCGCGCGCGTGTTCTTACTTCGTCTCTTCTCATCCCCATCTCGACATAGATTCACATCGCATTGCGCGTCGCATGAATAAAATAGAACGACAAGTGCGTGTGGACGACAGCACGCGACACTTCAAGAGAGTGGCACAACATGGAGCGCTATAGCCGTGGGCACGAACGGCTGCCAATGGCAGCGCGCGGGACTTAAGAATTAACCGTAGATGTAAAGAGATTATAGTAGATTTAATCACTACACGAAACTTATGAATATCGTGTGGAATATCGTGCATTAAGAATGTGAAATGAAATACGATTCACAAGAAACGTCGGGATCTCTCGTAAAAACGTAATGATAAAATGTAATACACCAGCTTTTTCTCTCTCTCTCTCTCATCCACACCTCGAAAGTACCGAGAAAAATCTTGAATTTAATTTTATTTCAGTTTTAAAAAAATTTTCTCTTATTTTTCTTTTCATAAAGAAGAGCAGGTTTTGTTATTCTTTACATAAAATTCTCTAGATGATAAAACTTTATTTTTTTGTTTTCTATAGCAATATACCTATATATATATACCTATATATATATATAGGTATATCATCCATTTCTCATTGCGCGCCAATGCATTCTCGAAGAAACATATATCTTTACTATTCCACTGGTCTATATTTTCCCGATCAGCCGCTACGAGCTTTACGAGCACGTCAAAAGAAACAATGACCGGGTACATGTAATACTATTTACACAGAAGGCGACTATCCGTCGTCGAAGACAATCGAGTTATCGGGTCAAGGACTTTTTTGTTCCGCACATATGGATTCCCCGATCACTGTGTCAACTGCACATATATGTATGTATGTACACATTATATGTGTGTGTATATATGTGCATTGTTCAGCGGCGCTGACGAGCTATGAATAATCGAAGAACGGCTTCGCGGAAATCTGACGCCACTCTATTTTTTTCTCTCTCTGATCGGCAAACTCGCGACAAGGACGCGACGGTTATTATCGTGCTGCTAACCACCGGCGCGGTTTAATCATTTATCGTCGGAGACGATAAAGAGACGACAAAAGAAGCGAGACTTCCACGAGAAAGCCACGAGCGCGAATACCTACAGCACATACATATCCGAGCGAGCGTAAACGAAGCAAAAGCTGAAAGGATTCAGTTCACGCGCGTTGGACGGAATTAATTACGCAACTTCGATTCGGACAGCTTGTACGAGCTGCCGCCGTCGCTCTGTTGCGGGACGTGCACTTTTACGCGGCCCGCAGGAGAGCAGTTCTCTCTCACTCCTCGCTAATTGCGCCAACATGTAAGTCCGTCAAAACACGTCCGTCAAAACACGGACTTGCGATTCGCGCGCTCGAAGATTCTCTCATAATAATTCGCGTGCGCGCAGAATCACTCAACGCGCAGCCGCGAAAAACGATATGTCAGTTTCGCGGAGAATTGACGGAAGATAAATGTCTCCGAAAATTTCTTGGAAAACGTCTCGACGATGCATGACTTTAATCTTTCACAAGAGCAAACATCGCGCGCATCGACGTGGATCGCGGCGAGGAACGCGATATTCGCGGTATTTATTCCTACAAGTTCTCGACAGATGCGGATCCATAATTCAGTAGCTGACAATCAGAGACAGAAAGAGATAGAGAGAGAAAGAGAGAGAGAGAGAGAGAGAGAGAGGGACGGGGATGATATTCGAGGCGCGCGGGTTTGAGAAACATTTATTTTGAAGCGCTGTCACAACCCACCGCCCATCTGATTCATCGGCAGCAGGAACATCCGAGGCTCAGTTTGGAATATTTATGCTAGACGGATTCCGAGGATCGTACGTTTAAACCGATATAGAAGGGGAGGAGGCGGGGATAGGAGTAAAAGGGGAAGAAAACGAGTAGGTACGTGGAAGATACGTCGCGAGTCGAGCAGCAGTATAAATGACCGGATGAAACTTTTAAAAGGGATGCGGTGGCTGTCTTGCCGCCCCCGCTCGCCGTCCTTGTAGATTAGAAGAAACTACCACCTCCCGGCATTTGAATACGGATCTATGGTCGCGATTACGCACGACACTGTCTCTGCAATACAAGTATAACGTTAACATTACTTCTGGGCGATATCCGCTTGGGGAGAAAAAGTTTTCGCTTGTGTTTAGAGTAGAAGATCAGATCACGGACAGAGACTCTCTTAATTTAGAAAGTATAACAAGGCAATCGCGTGTTATTATTTTATTACACGCGCGTGAAAATAACTTTTAATTTAACGACGTATTGATATATCACATTATATTTAAAAAATAGTAGGGGAGACTGGGGGCTGGTTGTGACACAGGTAAAAAGTCACAGCCTTGATTAGTGATGAAAAATAATACAACAATAGCGTTACCGTGACGTGTGTGGCGTGACAGTTGATATTGTCGCGAGCATGTGTCTTCTTTTAGCTTTATTGTAACACTTATTTTTCATCACTAATAAAGACTGTAACTTTTTACCCGTGTCACAATCAGCCCCAGTCTCCCCTATATCACATTATATGAAAAATGGCACATCACATTATATTTATAAAAATTAGTGTATTACATTTTATATTGTAGGCACAGTGTATGGATATATATATATATATATATATAATACACTAATTTTTATAAATATTATTTTTATAAAGCTATTTAAAGGATCTTTTCATCCTTATCGTATCCACAACGAAACTTGGATGAAGTTCGCCGAAAAGATTGACGATGTTTGCGGACTTGGCGCGAAAAGCTTCGGGGATATAATAAAGTGGCGATACACAAAAGTTTCTTCCGAACGCACGCGCGCACTATTTTTTTCTTTTTTTTTTGCCCCGCGTGCGCGCGCGCATATATATATATATATATCCGCGATCGAGGAGTCAGTTCGGTCGGGAAATCACGACGCCGACTAATTGCTAATAACCGGCGAGCAAATATTACTTCAATCACGGTTTCCTCGATAACGTCGTTAAAGCTCTGCGACTGCTGATTGCGCGACGAGAGCGCGAGTAGAAACGCGGAACGTATGACGGATGAATTGAATCGCCAAAAAACTAACCAGGTAAAAAGATTTCTCGCCGACCGAATTCGCGAACCGGCATCAATTTCTACCGCCGTTCTATCGGCGGAAATCCCGTTTCCGCGACGTCGCGGATTGATAGCGGATAATAATTTCGGCGAGAAGCTCGCTCAGCAATTTCGCGTTCTCTTTTTCTTTTCCGCACACTTGACACACACGTACATACATACATACACACACACACACACACACACTCTCTCTCTCTCTCTCTCTCTCTCGCACAGACTGTGTTTGCCGACGTCCCTTTGATCGCAATTTGCTTGCTCTAGCTAGCTGAAACGATCTCTAATCGAGATTATAGCCTCGCGCGTACATGTACCTATGCACTTCGCTATGAACTGCCGCACACGAGCTTTGAGCTCTCGTACGCGACGCGACACACACAATAAACGGACACTACGGGCGGTATCGAGCTTCAGGCTATGCTCGTCATGCAGTTATGCACCGCGTGAGAACCTCTGTTACTTTGCGACGCTTGGTTATAATTTCTGATACCGTGTCACGTAAACAATGATAATCTATTCTGCGGCGCGAGAAACGCAAGCAAGCAAGTTTGACGCGCGTATTGCATGGCAATACACACTGCGAGGAATGTCAAGTCAACGAAGTTGACAACTAATGCCGAACTCCCGAGAAAGGGAACGTCCGTTAGAGACTCGCTTGAATCAACGCGGCGTCTCGCATTTACAGCAGCGGAAATATTTGTCTTTATTTTATTTTATTTTATCTATTTTTTTTTGTCTGTTATTTCGTGCTTTCACGAGAATGCTTCGGATAGAATATTGCGCGGATTAATACAACATTCGGGGATGTGAATTTTGCAAATACGCATCGTAACAACTATTTCCGCAATTTATTCGACATGCGAATAAATCGACGGCCGCGAGGTTGTGTGCGTGAAATTTTCAAAACCGTGTTTGTGCATATAGACGCGCGCGCTCCTGTTGCTTCAAGCGTGTTTCATAAAAAGCATCATCATGCAAAATTTGGAATATCCGCGGACATTGTGTCGTGTTTCACCGTCGAATGCGCACGTTGATATGAAAGTGACGTGATTTAAACGTGATTTTCATTTTCGGCCGCGCGACTCTACCCCGGCAGATCGAAAGAGAGAAGATAATTCAACAACGCGCGGCAGAAAATTCAATTACGTTCCTACGATAATTTCGCCGGATCGCATATCATTATGGATTTTGACATGGAGATATATAATCCCGGCTCGTTTGGTTTCGCCGAAGATCCACAAAACGCGCGCGCTTACGTACTACAATATATTTTATTTGTAGGTAAAACTCCTCCGCGCGTCCTCCTTGTGTATCTCATTATGGTTTTTTTCATCGATAAAAACTGTACGACGTGTTCATAACACGAAAACGCGGTGCAAAATGATAAGCATTAAGCGGGCTCACGGCAATTGTGAAATGCTGGTCGTTTTACAGAGCAGAGGCCAACAACGTAAGTTTTCCGCGCGCGGGTTCATATATATATCCAGCGAAGAGGAAAATATACGCGCTTAAAATAATGCTTTTATGTTTTTGCCGCGCGCACAGTCCCTTTATAGGATCGTTTGCATATATAGTCGACGTTGTAATGCGTTACGGGAATTAAACGAATATCTTACACAAGATACTCTATTTATGTAAACACACACACACACACACACATACACCTACATAGTACGTATAAGAAGTTGTTGTGAACATTTTGTAAAGCCACACACTTTGTATATTATCACAATATTTAATAATTATTAACTTGCACCAACCGCACTAATATACAAGGTAGCTGAAAACCGCTGCCGTGAGTTTTCGGTGTGCGAGAAAGATAACACTTTCGCGGAAAATATACTCTTCTCTCTCGAACGCGCGCGCGCGTTATAAACCAAACAAATATTAACACTTGGCGCGGGATCCCCCCGCCTTCGACGATCGTGCCAATTAATTTTGCAATAGCAGCGCGAGAGATCGCGACAACGATAATTTCTTTTATTATCATGCTTGCGGTGCTAGCTCGCACAATGGCCGCCGCTATATTCGGCGTGTATTATCGCGTGCGCGGATAATAATAGAATTCGCGCGCGAACAATCGCGATCGTCGCACAATAGCATAAATCCCGGCTTTTCGATTAAAATCCAAATGGCTTGCGGTCCTCGCGATCGAAGCAAGAGGAAGAGAGAAAAAAATAAATACCAAGCACTGGAAAGAGAGGGATGAGAGAGGAGGAGAAAGGGGAGTGGAAAAAAAAAACTCTCCGATCTCTCGTCCTAAACACTCTCGTCGTCGTGTTCGCTACGCGGGTGGGTGGCGAGCGCGCGACCGCGCTCGGATGCACGTCGATGCAACTCGCGTTTTCACAATACCCGACGTAAAGAAATAGATTTTCCGCCTAACGAGACGGAAACTAACAAAATACCGCGGTGTGAGGTCGTGCGTGGTCGTGGCATCCTGCCAGCCCGTACATGATAAAACACACCGCAGTCTTTTTTGTTTTTTTGTTTTGTTTATTTATACACACACACACACACACACACACACACAAAACGGGATGCGAATGCACCGAGCAAAATCTTTTTCGCTTGTCGCTTGTCACGCGTGCACTCGTCGCCACACGCGCGACAGAGGAATCCCCGATGGAGGTTGCGAAAAGATATGTTTTCCCGCAGAGAGTTCCATAGCACGGTTCTTTTTCTCTCTCTCTCTCTCTCTTTCATCGCCGGTTGTCGCCGAACACGATAGACTACACAACGGTAATTTGAAAAATTTCGTCCACTGTGCGCGCGACGCAATAAGATACTTTTTCTCCGACGACAAAAACAACTCACGTCTCTCTCACGGACTTCAGAAAATTCGTCCATCGTCTCATAACAGCATCAGAGAGGAATGTTCAGTATATTCTCTCTGTCGGCGAAAGACTGCACTTGTTTCGGCGAACTTTTCAGGAAAAATACGAAGCTTTGTTCGGTCTTAAAACATGTACTGTAATTTACGAATATTGCGAATTCTTGACTAGGTCAGGAACGCGTCCGGCGAAATCAACATAAAAACTATCACGAAAATTCGTTATCAAAATGCATTCTGGCATCGAAATATCGGTAACGAAATTTCGCTCTGTCCGGCCATCTGTCGTACTTTACATCGTTCCTCCCGCGCATGTGAAAACGGCCGTTTCGTCGACTCCGCAAGTTTTGCTGCAGAATGACAGAGCACAAAACTTGCATGCATCGTCGTCGTGCATGCGGTCGCCACATACAACACACATTTGCATAAGTGTCAACAAGTTGTTTGAAAAATGCAAGGTGGATGATGCAGTAAAAATACGGAAGAACGTGGAAAATCAAAATTTTCGCGAACGCGAGTCCTTCGCGCGGCGGCAGAACACTTTGCGCGATTGCGCGGAAGTTTATTTTCAATTCCGTGCTGTCGAAATCTATTAAAAAAAAAAAATTCTTTTTTTTGTTTGCTGTTTGTTTCTAAAAAAACGCGACTGCGCGCAGACACGTCGTCACCTGAGAGCTGTAGCTTTCCGTAGCCATCGATTTTCCATGGACAATAGAACACTATAGACGGCCTCAGGTGACGACATATTATATATATATATGTTAGCGTCAAAAGCCGAAGTGGGGTTGATTCTAGGATTGACTAGTCAATTCGCGGAGCATGGTCAAAGAGCGAAATAAGGTTTTTAGCATACTTTTCAATGTACGCTATTGTTGCAGTGACATATTATAGATTAGATTGGGTTAGGTTTTTATGGGGAGAGAGTGCAAGGGGAGAAGCGAAGCCCCTTCCCCGCTCACACGTGTACGATAGTATGTGATACAGAGGAAATCAAGAGGCACAGTAGTGCCTCGCGCCAAGTTCAGGCGCAACGAAGTGGCGCTCGAACTGCGCGAGCACACCGTGCCTATTATA
>QVNW01002831.1:0-51297 GCA_014825475.1 Pseudomyrmex flavicornis
TAAAATTTGAAAACTGCAATATACTCTGATAAATTTTAATAAAGCAATAAAAAAAATATACTTCTTGAAATTGCAACTTTTCAGACATACATATATATTTCTGGACCGTCAAATTAATTTTAAATAATGTACATATTTTTTTAATACTTTTTAATGTTTCTATACGTATGTATGTATGTATGTAGCGGTTTTAAAAAAATAAAAGCAAATTGCAGCAAATGATGATAATAAAAAAACGTGGTACTTGAGTACACTCTATGAATTCTGATACTGTTCACTAAAATGTTGTTCTTCACAATCACGTGTATGTGTGGGAAGTTGCAAATGTTTATATTTTCTATCTCTTTCTGTTCTCCTTCCTGAATTCACAAATCGGCCATTTTAATTCTTCGAAATAAATCAAATTGATGCTCGTGACAGCTCGCAGTATTCACACACCTGTAGGAACGCGAAACATATATAGTAATTTCATATTATTCGATTCTAATAGCAGCAAATGATGATCTAAGGAGACGTACTTGATTACACTCCATCTTGCTCCGTAGTAATATCGCACGGTTGCAGGATTCTAATGCTGCTACAATCGTTTTCTTCACACGTATAGTTTTTTCACATCGTTCTTTGTTACACGTTCTTGTTCCTTAAAAATCGCGCACAAAACACATTTTTTCTCGGGCGCGTTTCGCGGAAAGGCCGCGGACAGAATTTCATCGCAATACTCACCGATTAACATTATTAGCAAATGCGCTATGCTGAATCTGTATCATCACGAACGTCGGACATTTCGCCACACACACACGTACCACCGAGAATTGCGCGCAAAATGCGCTAATAATCGCGAGAAATATGAAGAAGTTCGAACGTCGGTCCATTCGGTGTCGCGCGCCGTGACTTCCCGCCAAAACGAATGTATCGAAGCGAGCGATATTGCGATTCTTCTCGAGGTATCGAATCGACGCGCGCATCGATGCAATTTGTGCTTCATACTACGGAATATATAGAAACCATGTTTATTTGTGGCGTATATACTGACAAGTCGCTAGACATGGTTACGTAGTTGCCAATGTGCACTATTCGTGGACATTGCGCTGGCTTACAGAGCAGAAAAGCTACAGTTTCTCATATAGCCGCTCTCAGTCTTCTCTCTGGTTATATAGTCAAAGATTTTAGGTAAGTGAAGAGTGGTGACATTGCCGATGAGTATGTTAACTTGAGGTTTACTGTTTCTCATGAATATCTTGCAGAGGACGCAGATGTAGACGCAATAGTCTCACTTGGTTCACGTGGAATGCAATGGAGCGTGGATCATGAGTGGAGTATAGAGGAATCAAACAGTTTACACGATAGTTTGTGTTTATTTTGTTAAAAAGAAACATTCTTTTAAAATGAAAGTTAAAATCTTAAGTAGAAATCCGGATACATATTTACGAGAAACTAAACGGGATATTCACAAAAGTAAGTTCTGAGGTAACCTATGTGTGTGCAATAAATAATTTTGACGTTTGACACGTTAAAGAGACTACATAAAAAAATAAATAATGTGCAAAACGTTTGTTATTTGCAGTCCCTAGAAATTATGATCCCGTTCTACATCCTTTTCAAGCTGTGCGAGAGTACACGCAGGCATTGAACGCCGTTAAACTGGAGAGAGTTTTTGCAAAACCGTTTATTAAAAGTTTAGATGGTCACAAGGATTCGATAAGCTGCATGTGTAAACATCCTTCTCAGTTGTGTAATCTTGTGAGTGGTTCCTACGATGGTGAAGTAAGAATATGGAATCTTGCCACGGGAGCGTGCAAACGTACAATTCTAGCTCACGATGGCATTACTCGTGGCGTCATTTATGTACCAAATGGAGAACAGTTAATTACTATTGGAGATGACAAAACAATTAAGACATGGAATACTTCTCTTACTGCTAGTGAAAATGAAGAACCTATAAATACCATTGTCAGCAAAGTATGCAATGTTTTTCTTTTTTTATAAGACTTAGCATGATTTGAAGAATATTGCATGAAGAATATTTACATACATATACAAAATCAGTTTTTTCAAAATTAATTATTACTACATTAATTTATAGACCATGTTGACTGGCATAACACATCATCAGTTTAATCCAATATTTGTTACCTGTGGAGAAGTGTGTCATATGTGGGAGGAAACTCGTAATGAGCCAGTTCGTACATTTAAATGGGGTGTAGACAGTTTGCACGATGTGAAATTCAATCCTGTACAATCAAATCTTTTAGGTATTATGTAATACGGATTACAATTTTGCTTTACATTATTTAATATAAGAGTCTAGAGCAAACTCTTATTAAAACATTAATTTTTATTTTTATTTAGCTTCTTGTGCGAGCGATCGCAGCATAATTTTGTATGATACCAGAGACACAGGACCCTTGAAAAGAATAATTATGAAATTAAAGAGCAACAAACTTTCTTGGAACCCGATGGAAGCTGTGACTTTCACATGCGCTAACGAAGATTACAAGTGAGAGAAGATAAATATAGTAATAACAGTCCATAGAAATTTCGCAGAAATTTCACGAATTTTTTTTGTGTTTTAGTTTGTACACTTATGACATTCGAAAGTGGAAAACTCCAGTGAATGTACATGTGGATCATGTAGGGGCTGTAATAGATGTGGATTACGCTCCGACAGGGAAGGAATTTGTCTCGGGCAGTTATGACAAATCGATTCGCATCTTTGAGGTCAATAAGGGTCATTCGCGAGAAGTGTATCACACAAAACGCATGCAGAGACTCACCTGCATAGCGTGGTCGTTCGATAACAAGTACATAATCAGCGGTAGTGACGAAATGAATCTTCGCATATGGAAGGCCAAAGCATCGGAAAAGCTTGGTATTGTAAGTAATAAACATCACGCGGAATACAATAACTATATAACTTTGTGTAAATAAGATAATAATATATTTCTTTCATAATTTGTTTTTACAGTTGAGACCTAGGGAACGAAACGCTCGTCTTTATAATGAAGCGCTGAAACAAAAATTCGCGGCCAATAAGGAAATTCGGCGAATTGCGCGTCACCGACAAGTGCCGAAACATATCTACAACGCGCGAAATGAATTACGATCAATCCGAGAAAAAGCGTTGCGCAAGTACGTGGCAAAGGCACAACAAATATATTTACGAATTTTATCAATCTTGTGAACGGAAGTGCAATCTTAACAAAAATATCGTTTTGTCTTTTCCAGGGAAGCCAACAGGCGTTATCATTCCAAGAAGGGGACCGTGCCGTACGTGGCGGAGAGACAAAAGCACGTTGTGTCTCAGGAATAAAAGACGAGATTTCGTATTTTATACATATACATATATATATATATATATATATATATATATTTATTGTAATAAATAATTTCTTTTGTGACATTATACAACGCATCGCGAATAAATTCATAAAACATTACAAACCTCAAGCAGTGAATAATGTCATGCGTAGCGTACGTTACAACAGTTAATATGCTGCGTTTCTCGCGCGATTACTTCAGCACGCATTAGTCGGTAATACAAATATGTTTCTTCACTTTTTTTCTCTTTCTCTGTCTCTTTCTCAGTATTTCAACTTCGTGTAAGTCCGAAAGATTTTATTAAAATTCTTGTACGATCTGATAGGTCGCAAGATGAAGAAATACAAGACATTTCTTAAATTTAAATATTTTCGGTGAAAGTTTTTTCTCATGTGGTGAGTTTTTGAAAATAATTTGTACGTTATAGATTCAAAAAGCTCCAACAAAAAATATTCTTTTATTATTATTATTATTATTATTATTATTATTATTATTATTATTATTATAATGACTTAGCAATTCGCGTTATTAAAGCGTTCGATGACGACACATTGCAGAAAGTAGCAGAAAGTCACAGAAGAAGAGATTCATATTCGCACAAATCTATTATACATATCATACATACGATTTTGATGCGTCATATGCATCTTTCTGAGCTTTCTCCCAATCCTAATGTGTCATTGTTAGGTATATTATAAATCTGAATACAAATCTTATCGTTCTTGATGGAGTTAACATTTATCTGTCTCTCGTTCTAGAGAATTGAAACTGTTTTTATCACTTCAGAGAATGTGAAATCCGATGCTACAAATACGGAAAAAACAAATAATCTCGCTGTCGCGTTTATCTTTTTTTCACATCTCAAGCATCAAAATATACGATTGCTTTATTTGAGCTTAGTATACAATTAAAAATATTACATTGGCAGTTTTGTTTTTTTTCGAGCTCGATATTATGTTTTCAATAAATTACGCTTGTGCGTAACAAAGAAAGCGATTATTCACTCGAAAAAGTATCTTTTCAGACGTATATAAAAAGTGCCGCGCGATTCTTTTGGTCGCCATAAATGGTATAAACAGTGATAAGTAGATGTTTGTTTTTTTTTGTTTTTTTTTACGCGAAATCGCGTGATCTGCATCATCGTAACTATGCGCAAAATTTCTGTACAAGACTAGGTAGTTTTGAGAAACTAAATTATCGCTTACATTATTCCGTATTTTGCCGAATCTAAATTTCAAAGAAGTTGCATTTTCTTCTTATCATATTTTTTTATGGATTTCATGCCTTTTACGAATCTTTTCTTTGACGCGTTTGTTAATTAAATATATATATATATATGTGTGGAAATATGGAGTACAAATAATTTATATATATATATATATATATATATATATATATTTTTTTTTATATATATACATATAAACACATGTGTATGTGTGTACATTAATACGATGATCTTTTTCAGGGACTAAAAATGAAAAACAATTTGCTCTCCTTACTGCGCTTACAAAAATTACATATTTTTTATTTATTTTTATTTGTTTAAGATCAAAAGAGAATTTAATTTTAAATATCACACAAGTTTCTTAAAGATCATACAATTTTCTGACAATAAATTATATTTTATAATATAATTTTTTCGAATTTTGTTGAAATAATTTGTGTTCCTCTGTATATAAAAATGCCTATTTCACTTTTAGTCCCGATTACAATGATACATCATCAGAATTGCAACTATAAATGACAACGGAAGAAGTCGGATACACAGTCTCGATAATGAATCAGTTGTCCTGATTTTGTTCCCAAGCTCGAACAGTTTTACATGTACGATTCGATTCTCGCGGTCGGGATTTTCGAGATACAGAAAATATGTAACGACCACGTGATACGTAACTCTAAACTTTGATTTTTCGCAGTCGAGTTCAAATATGTTGGAAAGGCGGTTAATTTTAGATCTATTTTATAAGTCGTAGAATAATTCAGCTTTTCCGATTCAATCGAAAGATCGATATAAATTATCAGATGACAACAATGTTTTTTACAAAATAACTAAATTATCGCTTTAATCGAATAAGAGAGAATCAGAAGTTATTTATAAAATCGCATTTTTGAATCGCAAATCGTTGAGAAGATGGATGAAAAAACATATTTTTTTAACATCTCTCCACCAAATTTCGCATTACAGGTTTCAAACGTTCTTGAAATCTTTTGAGATCTATTCGCGCGTGTGTAAGTATTATTTATTTTTTTTAATCGAAATTATATTTTTAAGTTGAGAAAAAAATTTACTTTTGCAATTAATTCTTTCATCCATCATTCTCAATTTTTCCATTACTCAACTATTTTATTCATAACAAGGATATATATTATACGAATCGTTTGGCATCATTCATCAACTATCGAGAACGAGATCCAAACGATAACAAAAAACGTGGTTCTTACCTTTTAACACAGAGGAAACTTGCAAAAAGACACGATAAAAAGTTTTCGACATTTACTCCCGATCGAAGGTTCGACAAACTTTTTTAGTTTACAACTAATTTCTCGTCTCAAAAAGCGTGCTGCAATATAAAAAAGATCCATCTGTCTTCCGCGCGCGACGTTCCTAATCCCATTCACGTTTGTTTAACGCTAGCAATTATTAAATTAATCTCTCTACGCTACCATATCTTATCGTTATTAATGACTTACGAGTATATATCACTGGTGGCTGTGCGAGTCTTTCCGGAACATAGACTTGAATAATTATAAGCGTCGCCCGAGTGTTGTGTACCTTTGTGCTGTGTGTGCCGATCTTTTTTGCTTCAGAGATATCCTCGTTAAAACGTTACCTCTTCACGCGATCAATAGCACAAAATCAACCCAGGTACAAATATATAACCGAACGAAATTGCCTCTTATCTCGATCCATGCCACGTAAATCGACGAATTTTCGCGTTCTCGCGACAATAAGAAAAACAAAATGCACACAAATCCTTCGAATTGTTAATACATTGTATCAGAGCGAGTTTATTATTGTTCTAGACGTTCAGATCGGCCATCATTTTGCGAAAGTCCGCCAGAGTGTTGTAATCCGGATCCGAGTCGATGTCCGCGAAATCCTTGCTGGAGTCGGTCTTGACGAAGCTCGGATTATATCGGCTCAACGACAACGGGCACGGCAATAATTCCGGCATGACCGAGTGGTGAGTGATTAGCGCGGTGAGCGTCGTGAATTCTTTCGTGAAGCCCTGAAACATACAACGTTATCGATTTTTGCGGAGCTTCTTGTTGCCGCGGCTAATTTTAGTGCTCTTCGAAATCTATACCAGTATCTCTTCCTCGCAGTAGTTTTTGCGAGGAGTATTGATAAAAAATCTTCTTCCAGTTTTTATTCAATCACGAAAAAAAAAAGTTTATCATAAAATATTTTTAGTTAAAACAAAGCTTTTCTTATTGCATAAAAAATTTTTAATAACAAAAAAAAAAACGTTTATTTAAACATCTATTTTAAATAGACGGTGTTAAAAATTTGTTACGTTTCAAAAATTTGCGTTCAACGCAAACGTTATATCGCAACATATTTTCAAAAAATTGTCTTCTCTAAAAAAAATTCTGTTTAATTAATTCACACGGAGAGTTCAATTATATACGAGAGTTCGTTGTTTTCATTGTTGCGCACGTGGCATTAGCACACAAGCACGCGTTGTATAATGGCGGAACCGCATTACCGACATTGTGAAATACAATATTAGTTAGCGCGAAGGTCTTTCCCCGCGTATAATTTTCAAGCACCGCACGTGGCGAAACGGACCCGATAACGAGGGCGGGTTATTATAAACGTATCGCGCGCCCCGTGTCCTGAGACTGAGGGCTCCATATGTATGTATCAGAATTATCACACACGGCATTCATTCGAATCTGGGCGCTCTGTGCTGGTTACACGGGCGCACAGATGCAATTCCGCGCGTCCCGGCACGTAGGGACGAGAAAGAGAGAGAAAGCGGAGTTTTGATTTCCCTACGGCATCCCCGACACATCCAACAAAACTCATTTATACTGGTTTCGGAGATTATCAAAGTACGCGGGACTCATTTAATCTATCTTACGGGCGGGGGAAGTTCGACCATTTAAATACGCGTATCCGAACGCGCGTACAGCACAGCGGGCTTTGCAGCGGGCTACTAAAAGCCCTCCGACCCTCCGCGGAGCTTTAACATTCCCTTGTATTTCAACATTAACTCGCACGACAGGTTTTTTCCTCCGCGCTCCTCTCTTTCGCGCGAGTGTCTGTGAAAAATATTTCCGAAAAATTCGCAACATTTTTTGATTCCACGCACGAAGACAACACGCACGCGTGCGCAAACGCAATTAACTCACATCGCGTTTTTTTTAACATAATCGATTTTTTCTCGTAAAAAAAAAATGACAGTCAACTTTGCGGCGAAAGTTGCGGTTTCGCGTGGAAAAATTTCAGATCTCTCTTCATATATTTCACACGGCCGAGAAGACATTTTCGAGAAATGATTTCTTTGTTTTCTGAGAGAGTTCCACATTTCCGCGGCTGTGTACTTTGACGATTTGATACGATACAAAGAATGCCAAAGAGTGGAGACACTTACTTTAATTTTGTAACCTTTGTTTGTACGCATTATGAGATAATGGGCTATTCCGCTCGGCTGGAATTCACGGGGCACACGGAGGGAGAGGGCGTAGCATCCGGGCTTGCTGGTGCTCTCTCGCACCATGAACGCTCCTTCCGGCTCCTGGCTTAATACTTCGAGCGTTATCTCCCTGCAATCACAGTCGTATCGTTAATCATAAATGAGAGGAGTGTCCCTTCTTCTTTTTTTTTTGTTTCGGACAAAAGAAGAAGAAGAATCGACAAAAATCAGGTTTTTATACTCTTTCGGTATAGATTATGCTATCGCCGGGCTGTGCGAACCGGATTGCGCTCGACGAATATTTAAAATTAGCCAGAGGCGACGCGGCTAATTTTGGCGCACTTACACGCGCGCGCGCGCGCCCACGTTTCTCAGTCTGGTTACAACTCCGACATGTGGTAATGTGCCGTGTGGGTACCAACCTGGGTATTCCAGCTTGAAACCAGGGCGCTTTGCGCAGTTCGGCCTCCTCGCTTCGATTATTCAAACTGTCTGTCCTCTCGGGTAAAGGCGGCGGGGTTGGCGTGGAGCCATGAGTGCTACCGTCAGCGGGTACCGAGCTGCTCGACGTGCTAATTTGCGATCTTCTTTTCGACTTGAATTCCGCCTCCGTGCCCGAGCCCGGACAATTGTGTCCTATCCTGAAAATGAAAGAGCTGTCGTTTCACTATTCATACGATTCTTTCGCTGATGTTAGAGAAGTAAGAGAAGAATGAGGAGGAATAGGAAAGAGAAAGAGAGAAAGGGAGAGAGAGAGAGGGAGGGAGGGAGGATTGTAATCCGGCTGGCTCACCTGTTGTTCTCGATGTTGAAGTTCTTCGCGGTTATAGACGCGTTGATGGTGTTGTCGAGGCTCTCGGACGGCGGAATCTTGTTGTACGACGGCCTGGTGCCTTCCGAGTCGATGATCGCCTCGTTTATGTAGCCCCCGGAATGAGGTCTGTTCGATGGACTGGTCGGCGTGCTGCTGCCGCTCACAAGCGGGCAGCTGTCATCCTCACCGTTCAGTCCAAGAACGTCGCGTCCACCTGTCAAACCCATCGCCAGCCGCTTTATCAGCGGCGGCTTGTCCGTTAGCCTCTTATACGAGTTCAACTCCGTCGGTGAGTTGCTCTCATCGCTGCTCGGCGTGCTCTGTTGCGATATGCTCTTCGGCTCGTCCTCGTTCGTTATGGGTCCGAGAACGTTCGTGAACGCCGGTCGCAGCCCGGGGATCGTGTTCGGCGCCTGGAATCCCGAATCTCGATTTTTGTCAAAATGCCGATACGACAAACGAACCGCAATGTAAAGCTTTATTTTTCGTCGTTTTAAATCGGAATGTGTTTCGGAATTTAATTTGTGGCGCTTCGATTTTTGGTGTGTTACGCGCGAAAGTGGATCAACTCTCTTTGCGAATTTCAACGTCGGCGTGTTTCCTAAAACGCAATTAGCGGAATTTTCGAAAAGTCGCGCGCGATGTTACAATTAATATTAGAATTAATTTGTATATTTTTTTAGATTTTATGCAAGAAATATAAGATAATAAAAAAATAATTAAAATGAGATAAGTAATTCGTTGAAAGTAGTTTGGATTGTAATCAAAAGAGATTAAGTAAGATGTTACATAAAACTTGCAAGATAATTTTCTCTTTAAGAAGCTATCCATCCAGCGGAGTTAATTGATTTTCGTTCGCAACACCGTTCAGAGTCGTGAGTCGTGCACTCGATATATGAATTCACCTTTACGCTGGCGAGTCGCAGCGTGGGCGAGCCGGCGCTGCCAAGCTGCACGTTCATGTCCGAACCCCTTCCAGTCCTGGAGGTGGGCGATGTTCGACTTTTCAGCCAAGAATTCGACGACGGGCTCCTGCAAGCGCCCGCGGCAATCGTTTCGTCTCCGGACAGCGATTTGTTCTGCAAAGCGTAAACGTCGGTCATTGCTGATGTTACATCATCTATTTGACGACTATTTTCTTTTCGATTACACGTCCTGTCGGACGTTCTTTTCTGCGTATCAACGCCTCTTTAAACGGATCCGAAGACGGATTTCATTCCAATGGGATCCTTCATTTACCGAGAGGACCGTTAAACCGCGCGCATACGAATGTCTCTCTCTCTCTCTCCCTCTCTCTCTCTTTCTCTTTCTCTCTTGTGGGTTTCTCTCGAATAAATATTTGATCGACGGAGAATCTCACGGTTCCCAAAACGATTTTGCGGCAAGGAGACTACCGGGCGGATCGTGGCGGACTGACCGTTTTACTTGGATACCCAAACGACGACGACGACGACGACGACGAGACGCGAGGCGGGAAGCGAGAGAGACTCGGGTCGAATTTATAATTAACGCGGCCCGTAAACGGGACACCTACTGGAGTCCCGTGGCCCCCGTGAGACCACGTCGAGAGGACATGCTCGTAGTCGTTGTCCCTTTCGTCTCGCGCGTTTGGATATTTAAGAAGCTCTTCCGCGAGTCGTTCCAACCGCTTCTTCCTTCACGTTGCATGGAAGTATATACGGTACAGAAGATACTCTAATAGTCCGTGGTGTCACGTCGTGTTGCGAGCGAATGAAAAATTCATCAACTCGACTTGAACAAACAGTTCTAGTGATTTCGATGTGTATCGAGCAATGCCGTCGTCGTCGAGAGAAAAAATTTATGAAAATTCGCGTCATCGCGTTTATAATACAAAAAACAATTGCGACTTCTAAAAGACAACATTGAAGTCGACGCGCCTCTTTTTCGAAATCTCTCGAATTCTATTGCGTCCTTATCTATTTTATTTCTTCATTGCGAAATATATAATTAAGCCGACGTAATACTTGAGAAGGTCTGAGATCTCCGTCCCGCTATAATTGTTGAAACTACTTAATTGCAATCTACGACGCAATCTATGCTTTTGTATGAGATAACTACCAGATGACAACAATATTTCCGGCTTGCGAAGTTGAGTCTCTCAAAGTTTGACTTCGCTAACTTGTTAGCACGAACGGTGACAAAAACAGATTGCTTCATTAGCACTTTGAACTGCAATGTATTTTTTTTTTTTTTTTTTTTTTTTTTTTTTTTTTTTTAAAATGTGGATTTTGTTTTTCAATTAGTTACGCGGGTGATTAATTATTGCTACGGTTCGTTTGTTTTTAACGGGAAAAACGTACCCACGACGTTCGATGCTCCTGCTTGTCTTTGCGATAAGATGGCGTCGTTCGCGGCGAGATTACATCTTGAAGGATTGGCTGGCGCTGAAGCTGCGCCACGTACGCCATGCGGAAAGCATTGCCAACGATGGTATTCAGCTCCTCCGCCTGCAATAGACGAAGAAATCTAAATTTTCTAATTGTACTTTTAATCTTAAAGAGAGAGAGAGAGAGAGAGAGAGAATTTCTTTCTCATTAACTGTAATTTAACTGTGACTGCGATTTTCCATCATAATTATTAATTTGGTCGAGATCTCCTGAAATTCATGTTCCGCGCGGCAAGTCTGCATAATTGATAAGTTTCGGAAAACTGTCGGAAGTATTCCAAGAGGTTTTAATTAATTAAGATACCTTATTTTAGTCCTCGCCTAAAATTAAAATCTGTACTTTACGTTATAATTAAATTCATGTCTAATTTACTATATTTGGGTAATTTTAACTCTGATCCTGTAAACGTTTCTTTTTTTTTTTTTTTAGGATATCCTGTAAATTTTGGGCATTTGTCAGACGCGATTGTTTTATTGGTTAAAACGTTGCAAAAACTCTGTAAAAATTCATGGGGCTTCATTCAACATTTTATATTAAGAAAATAACATTATGGTTTTGATGTATTTTTTATTTTTTAGAGATTCTTTCGCTAATTAGTAATAGGATTTTCTCATTTTCAAGAATCGCTCGAATTATTATCCGAGATTGTACGGGATTACGGGTTGAAGTTATAATTCAACTTCCTCAAAAGAAAAACATTTCTGCAGAAACGTAGATATACAATTACAATCTGTTACTTAACAAAAAAATGGATGAAGATGCGCACACGCGTTAATGAAGTGCGCAACATCGCCAGATGCGAAAAGATAAATAAATATTTAAAAAACGCGCTGCATAAAAACAGTGTTTTTTTTCCATCGTGCCAATTAGATTTTTTCAGATTCTCCAGTGGCAAAGGAAAAAACCGACTGGTCCAACTGATGAGCAGACGGCGCTATGCAGCAGCAACGCAAACGCGGTGTCTGAATGTGTAATAAGCACTCGCGGGAAGCCGCAAGCCTTGGCTCGGCCTCGCTCATATGTGCGTTTCAGAAAGCTCCCGCCTGCTGCATACGTTTTCGCATTTGCGCTCGATCCAGATACACAGATGGATCGTGCGGGCGCACGTGTGTGTGTTTCGCGCGCGCGCGCACACACACACACACACACACACACACACGTGACGAGCGGGATATACGGGCCGGGAAATGGGAAAAAGGTCGGCGATGCGAGGGTGGTGCGGAAAGGCTCTTCCTCTTTCCTAAAAGCTCCTGTGAAAGCCGCGTCGCGGTGCGTATTAATGCACGCCGGTCGAGCGAGCGACGCCGAGGGGGGCAGGCCAAAGGTCTAAGAGAGGAGAGCATTGTGCGGACGCAGAAACGGACGAGAGCAGCGATTAACGTCTCTCGTCCGCGTCTCTAACTTTTCCTTTCACGGCGCGTACACACGTACATACATACATACGTACATACGTACGTTCGTACTACAGCGCGTACTACGCGCGGCGGGCGCGGAGCTAGATGGATCCGTCAGGGGAGATATTCAATCGTCTCGCGTCGTCGAGTAGGTACGTGCGTCTCTCGAATTCTAGCTCGTATTCTTCGTCCTCCGTATGGCACCGTACTCGTCTGTATATCCAGCCCCCGTGACATTGTTAGCGCATTGTTGCAAGCGGCGCGGAAATCTTTCTCCTCGGATCTCGCCTCGCGGAGAGTCTCGAAGGAAATACATATCTACGTACAACCGCGGAATCCTCGCTCGAGGTGAAAACGCAAACGAGAGATAGGATTGCGAAGCCGATTCTCATCCTCAGCGGTGTGTTTTTCCAATAATGCCGCGTGCGTATCCGGGAACTCCCGCCTCCGCGAGTTTCTCTTTGCGCGTGAGAAGAGATTCATTCCTTCGTCGTCGAAGCGACGCTTCGCGCGACGAAGACATTGACATTTAAGCTCTGCGATCGTTTAAGTGATCGTTTCGAAAGAGAAGCGAAAGGTCCGCGCACAATGCAAAAAGGGAAGTAATGCATTTTTAATGACACGCGTTCGTGCAAGACAACGATCCCCGAGCCCCGAGCCTCTTATATTAAAACGCGCGGTCGCGCGCTTGCACGAATAATTTCATGGTTTGCGGTTTGAGGTCAGGTCGAATAATTCCACTAGGAACAAGATATTTCAATTACGTTTGCACGCGCAGCAAGGCAATGACTTGGGCTATATAATTGCGCGGACGAGTCGTTCCGCGCAATTCCGCTAAGTCGCTATTCGAACAACCCTCCGCGCGCGTACGAATCGCCATTTATACCTGCACCAACGTGAGTTCTTTCTCCCCCCGCTGCCGCTTATTTCGGGTTTTTTATATAGTTTCAACGAGATTACGGCTGTGGGTTGGATTTCAGTTTGGACGCAAAAAGAATAGAACACGTCAAAGCTCCGAAATATATTGGAGGACGCGTTTAACTTTAGTTTATTTTTTTTTTTTTTGTGTAGAGATTTTCTTTTTCGAGGAAGCGCAAATTGCAGTTTCTCTTGATACATGTTTCTGATTCCGCAAACTCGCCGTTTAGACGGAATTTTGTAATTTATATAAAATTACTGCATTTAAAAAATACACAGTGGAATTTATACGCTTTTTTAACGTCTTTATTTCTTTCATTAACTTCTATTATATGACACGAAACAACAGTTATCGTCAATGAAGGCTAGCAGCGCAGTTCGAGAGAGCATTCTTCGGCGTGGGAAAATCAGGGAGACTAATTTATTGCGGGAAGGGAAGAGAGAACCACCGCGCGTTCCTCCCATCAACGCTATGTTTCACGAAAACGTTGAAAGAGAAAGAGTTCCGGGCGCGGAAGATAACTCGTTCACGACGGGCAAAGGATCGTGTCATAGGGGAGAATTTATCGTCACTGTGGGCGGAACCCGTGCGGGGGTCGTGACTGGGTCCCTTAACTTCGACCCTCTTGGCCGACAATCGAAAATACGGCCCTGAGATTCCCGCCCCGAGGTGGAATTTAAGCGCGATGAAATCATCACCGGCGACTCTCGCTCTCTCTCTCTTTCTCTCTCCCTCTATTTCTTTCTTCTATCTCTTCCTCTCCCTCTTTGTATCCTGTTCTGGACGTTGACTCGAGCAGGCACTGACCCTCTTCACTGCGTTTCGATTCAGGTTTGTGTGATCGATCGATCATTCCGCTGTGTGTTGCGTAAATCAAAGTGGCGCTAAATTTTCAAATCCCGTGAATCGAAGTTTCGACGCGAGTCGAATTATTTACCGCCGAATCGATTTCGCGTATCTCTTCCGTAAAAAAAAAAAAAAAAAATTACAAATTCTTTTGCAATGTATTCTGAGAACCGTTTTTCGAGTTTCTATCTTAAATCACCGATACTTTTGGACAAAATTTCAAGTGGAGGACATCTTGGAAAACTTCGAGTCAAAGAATCAAAATCTCGCGTAACGGAATGTTGGATGGACTTCGAAAAGAAATTGCGATGTCGGAAGAGCTATTTAGTTCGCCTTTAGTTCATCCCCCCGATTCGTCATTCGGTGGCTTTGGCAAAAAAAAAAAAAAAAGAGCAGGAGACACGAGAATCGAATAGGTAGAGGACCGAAAGGACGATGGATCGCGCCGTGGCTTTGCGCGCCGGTGCAGCGTGACGGGCTACATTCCAGACATTCCGCGCGGTCACGGCCATATCTCCAGCTCCTCTAGATTTCCCGTCCCCGTGCATCCGGGCTCCACCAACACCATCATCGCGTGGTAGTCGTGGTACTCGCAATAATGGCCTCTCCGATGAGAGTTGGGGAGGGGGGAGGATGGCTCCTGTCACACTTCTGAATTTCCCGTCGCTTCGGTTTCTGGTTTACCTCGACGAGACTGGCTCGACGGCTCCGAATAAACGGCCGGAAGGGAGAGAGGGAGGAAAAGTTCTCGAGGACATATTCTCGACGACCGTCATTATTGCAACGAATATATATATATATATATATATATATAGTCGCGAATAATTACGATATCGTCGTTCTATTATATGCGACAAGAATTTTTCTGAAAGGTTGCGCGCGAAGTAGACCGAGAAAGTATTGAATAGCAGTTCGTGGTCCGTGGTCTGAGATAATTTAGCGAGGAAGTGAATCGAAAAAAAGTCAAATCCAGTTACGTCGTTCGCAAATGTTTAACAGAATGCTTAACTGATTCTCTCGTCGTTTCGGGAGCCTCCGGGGATGTAAAGCGGAGAGAAAATGAAATCGCGTACTCAAGACTGTCAGATTGGGAACGCGCGATTGACGAATCGCGAGACTAAAACGCAACGAACAGGATCACGGGCTTCTGCTCTTGACGGGCACGGGTAGTTTCGAATGTCAAACATCCCCGATATCTCAAGCTGCTGCACCGTCATATCGATACGATCTGGACTCGTGCGTGTGTCACCGCACAGTAAAATAAATTTTGTTACGACTTGTTCGCGATTACATCATTCAATGCACGCATGGAGTTCGTCCTGAAGATCGATTCATTAAAAAAAAAACAAAAAAAAAAAAAAAAACATCTTTTTTCATTCCGAAAAGAACAAATTCAAAGTTTGCGCAACGACAAGCGGACATGCTACGTATCTTCTTTTTAAAATTGTGCGTTTGTGAATCAAGAGCGTGCGATCCGCATGATATTATCGTTCGAATTGCGAGTTGTGAAAAAAGAGCGGAAAGCGATAATTAGCGTGGATAATGTCGGTCGTAAATAGCGATTTTTGGACACTCCGGCGAGAAGGCCGGAAATGAGGAGGTTGCGCTGGCGAGTCCGGTTGGCGTACGTATAACCGCCAACCGGAATATCGTTTGACCGTGTAGCGGAGTACTTTGTTCGGCGTAACGTGAAATCGGTCGAAGATTGGATCGAACATAGTCAGAGGGATGCATCGGTCAGGGAGCGCAGATGAAGCACAGCCGTTGCGCAATCTAGCTCTTTGATCAGCAATTAACGCCACGACTGGAGCACACGCCTTGCCGCTCCATATGTTTCATATCTATAACCGCGCCGCGACGTCAGAGTATATATTATTGCCAACATGGCTGCCTTTGGTCCTCGTTATGTCGAGGACCGAAAATACACTCGGTTATCTTTAGAAGTATTTAAAAGTTTGAGGGACCTCCTCAACGTGTCCCCTTTAAAAAAATTAACAATGAGTTTTAATTAAGCGTTCGTGAGATTTTACGTTTTCTCTTACGCGGTTTCTAGAAACTGCCGTCAATTTTAAATCCACATTTGCGCCAATTGTTACGCGAATATTTCTCAATGATGAAACAATCAGATCTCAGAGAGCTAAAAAAAAAAAACAAAGAAATCTCACGAGCACAATGCATTTACGTATCGGCGTCGCAAACAACTTGACCTTATTAAATGATTATTAGCGTGGAACCTAACATATCGAGCCGCATCAGAAGCGGCTTGAATGAGCGACGCAGCTTTGATTGGCTTCACTCTATCGCGGTCGGTCGGCTGGCGCGGCTTATCGCATGGGAGCCCCCGACAATGAGCGTCGTCGGGCCTAAAGACGTAGTGGTGCGTGAATCGTGCATCACCGTAGGACAATACGCCCACTTTGTGGCCCGCACAGCTACTGTACCCTTGAGCCCCGTCATTAAACCTATTTCGGTGCCTCGAAAATGCACCCTCGAGAATGCAAGCGACGCGCGCGAAGAGACCCACTTCGTTTCAAATTTCTTGCCGCTCGAATTCCCCGTCTTCTTATCAAGCGTTCGCGATTCATCCGGATGTAAATGGTACGGTATGTTCTTAGAAGCATCGCCGCTTCCCAGTATATCGAGAGTCATTAAATCATCAAATCGTTAAACCTCAATCACAAACGATTCATAAAACCGAATAAAACAGACCAATGAAGTTTTATTCGAACAAAGAGAATAAAATTAATAAAATACCGTTTTTAAATTGAAGAGGAGATTTAAATTGAAAAACTTTTAACAAAAATAATTGAAAAACTTTTATTGAAAATGTGCGCACAGAGAGAACATATAAAGAATAACGTTTACTAACATTGTCCATCTAACATTTCTCTTTCTCTCCTTCTCGCTCTCGAGTTTAATAATAAAAAAAACGAAAAATCTTTATAATAAAGATGGAATATAATTTCGCGTTTTGTAAAAACGCGCTGTCTCTCTTCAAGTTAGTTTAAATTCTCGCAACGTATTTTCTGTCTGTTAATTATATCGGAAATTGTTGGTTGCACACAGCAGATAATATACTACTAATTTCATCAATTTGGATTTGGTTCGAATCGATCAAGTCATTACATATCGCACGTAATCTCCAATACGCAGACCACGGAGGTAATCTGTGTGTTCTTCGTTGCGTAAGTCGATCGGCTTCCATTATCTATTGAGAACCCCGATGTAATATCGGTGTTCTATTGAACACAAGGCTACTTCAAGACGCTCGTTGATTTCGAGCCACTTATTGCACGTGAATAAAAAAAAAATAATAATAACAATTTCTTATCGAGAAGAAGTAAATTGTTCTCAAATGCGCTAATATTCTCTACAAGTTTTCATTTTCTTGATAATCTTTCGATTAGTGAAAATAGTTTTTTTTTTAACCACATAAATGAAATACGAAATTGTCGGAATAATAAAAAGCGTGTGCAAAACACGATATGTAATAATGATATTAATAAAGAGATAAAAAAAAACAAAAAAAACGCGAATATAAATGAATCACATTCTATTGCGTTACAAATCAAACAAAAGATGTAAAGATAAACCAAGCGTTAAAGTCAGTTTTTTTATTCAACATGTGTGTTACAAAAAGAAACTCATACGGTTCTGAATTTCCGCGTGAATAACCACACAACCGCTCTTGGCCGGCGGTAAAATAAAAGAAACCGGAAGTACAATCGAAATAAAAGCGAGCGTGCGGTACTAGTAGTAGTAGTGGTGGTGATATATTCTACATATGGAAGAGAGGGAAAGGAGGAGAGATTATATCGACGTTCAAAGGTGGTTGACTTGCGTCCAACGCGAGGGGGTTGACGCATTCGATGCGTTCGATTCGAAACACACGGCGCACGGACGTTAACGTCGCGCAACGTCATTCCTCGACGCAAGAAGCGCGTTCGCGCGCGAAACTTAGGTGTTCGCGACATTTTTTCCCTTCCCGCGGGAATTACCGCGTGGAAAACTACTTCAAATTGCAACTCGTGCACGTCGGGCGCGAAACAATCGGTCATCATCATAGATTTTTCCACGAGCGTTTCGCGCGCCGCAGCGAGATAATAAAGCGCGTTAACACGAAGAAGAAGCGCGCATTCACGAGATGTAGAACTCGAAAAAATATTTGTTACGCCAATGTATCCGCACTCGTTCCGCGCGCGTTACAAAGTCACGGCGTCAGTTGTTCAATTGAATTGACAGATCTCGTGAAAAAAAAAAAAAAAAAAAAAAAAAAAAAGAGAAATGTCAATGACGCGAGCATCTGCTCTCGCGGGTTTGAGCGATGACAAATCCGGAAGAAGCCGAAGTCCTTCGAGCGGTGTATAAAAAAAAAATCAATGACGAGACCATTACCAGAGTGTCTCGAGAGGGAAACCGACGTGTTATTGAGAAGCTATAACCAGGTATAACTTATGCTCGACGTCTCGCTCGAGAGTTCATACAGCATCAGAAGCCTGTACCGTCGGAGGTGCCTCGAGACGGTAATGGGCCACCTTTTGTACGTGATTCTCTATTGACGTCGAGGCCGGTGAAATTCCGTCGTAACGTTTGCGCAATGTGGCGGATAGCTCGTTTCCACTCTCTCCTCGGGATTTTTTTCTCCGCTGGAAATGTCTTCGTCTCTCTCGACGGTCTCGCGTGTGTGTTCTCTCTGGCCGCGGCCAGAGAGACGGAGATTCAGTGGAAATAATGAGTCTCTCGCATCTCGGGGATACATCTGGCTTCGCGCGGCTGAATAGTGAACTCGGCCGGGAGAGATCATTGGAAACTCATGAAATTCGGACGGCGCTTTGTCGATCTCGCTGCGAAGGACTTCGGTCTTTGTCCGCGGGTCACGGCAGGTCGACACGAATTATGGTTTCCCATTGTGAAGTCAAGAGGAACTAACGCGGGGACGCGCGGCTGTGTCGTAAGCGAGTTTCTTTTTTTTTTTAGCAGATGAACCAGGCAGCTTGTCAAGTGGTGTGGAGGCGCAGATGCGCGCAAGTCTCAATAATTGTCAAATTTTGATTTGTTTAATATTTTCACACACTTGGATGTTTACAAGTAGCGCGTCTAGAGTATTGCAATTAAAAAATTTAATTCGAATCTACAAAAAAATCTTTACACATCAAATGCTTGGGTTTTATTATGGGAATAAAAAATGTAAAACTCCCAAGTCGCGCTGTAGAGAACCAAGAGAAATCATTGCAACGAAATATCACCTTGGCCACGAATCAAATCTCCGTTCGCTTCCTAGTCGAAGCACTTTACTAATTCAGCTATAAAGAATCTAATTAAAAACGTAACGTTGGATCCAAAAAAAAAAAATAAAAAAAAATAAAAAGACTATCAAGACTCTTATATCGGTCGGCGCGCCATTAATGCAAATTGCACCGCGTTAGTTAACATATCGGATTTTCTTTTTCCTGATGTAACTTTTCGAGAGTGGTCTCTCTCGATTCTAAACGTTATGCGCTCGCGGTGCAGTTAAATACCGGGATAATGTGACGGGCTCGTATCTCGTTGCTAAAATGCCGTGTAGACACTCCATCGGTAAGGAGGCAACGAGCGAGGAGGAGGCAGCGAGGCATCTTGCGCTACAAGCAGCTATATGAAGCCGAGGAATGCGTTCGTCCGATCCCACGGCTTATCCCCCTTCACTCTCCCTTCCCTCGTTAGCTCTTTTTCTTTCTGGTACGATAGTAGTATTACCGGGCTTAGGCTCTCCCTCTCTCTCTCTCTCTCTTCCTCCCTCTTTCCCTCCCTCTCTCCCTCCCTCTCTCTCTCTTTCTCTCTCCCGTTCCTACAGACTCCAGTATGCAATCTACCGACGCGATGGCTCGCTTTTAACAGATCGTGGAATGCGACTATCAAACGCGGACCTATTCATCCGATTTTCCTCAAATGCGCTGCCGAAGAAACAGAATTGAGTAACTTTATATGAAAAAATTAAACTCTAATAAAAAGTAATAAATTAGACTTTGACAGACGCGACAATTAAAAAAACAGCAGAAAGTTGGACGACCGAAGTGTTTCCAAGAAATTCAAATTTAATTTCCATATTTGTTGGACGCACAAATGGCTACTGCACTAATTCAGCGTTGAAGAAATAATCGAGAGAATTTTAAAAAAATCACCAAAAGTGTCCAGTGTTGAATGATCATATTTCATGCCGATGAAACAATAGAAGACCGTGTGTTTTTTTTTGTTTTTTGTTTTTTGATCGCCGCACCGACCACGTCTCTCCGGGGGTCATGTTGCGGTATTTCGACCTAATCGCGATCCGTTAATATGTTGGCGAGAACGAGTTGTTGGAAGCCTGTGCCGCGACGAAGACGCGATATTTAATTCGCGTTTTATTCCTACGCATAATATCAAATCGCCTCGAAACTGGTACTTGATATCTTGATTTTCCAGACGGAAGCAATGATTCACTTTGCACTGGTGCTGGTAACTCGTTCGAAAGAAACCAAGTGACTCGAACGAGTTGAGATAATAAAAAAAAAAAAAACCCAAGAAGAAGGTGGCCGCGAGAGAACTCGGTTCGCGAGACTTACTTTGAACTTCTGAGTGTGACCGCATCGGCAACAGCAGTACGACATGTAATCAGGTAGCGCGGGCATAAATTTCAACTGTTCCTGCTGCGAGGCGTACTCGTCCACGAGCTTGCGATAATGCACCCTGAAAATGGGCCTTGTTGCGCTCTGCGAGCCTTTACCAAGGCGTCCCATAATCGCAGAGAATGCGGCCAGGATGTTGCGCCTGCGTGCGAGCCTCCTCATGCCACAGCGACCGTTGTATTTGCTCGTCCTTCTGAATCGCGCCTTCTCTTCGCGCGTATATACTTACACGATATATATCCCCGATTCTCACGAAAGAGAATACTTTCTCTCCGAACGCATAACGTTCCGAGCACACACGAGCACAACTTGGACCACAAGACTGTGTATGTGTGTGTGTGTATATGTGTGACCTTACAATTTGAATTCAATAAAAAACCAAACAATTATATACACATCACACGCGCGATATTAGAGCACAGCTCTGTAGCCTCACACGAGAGTTTTACGTCATGTTCGCACCTCCAACATCTGTATAATATTCCATACATTTCTGGAGTTACAACACTATGGCAGCACACTTTCTAATGTATCGGACACCGGGGTGTCGGACGTGTCGGCACGCCAAAGTATTTCCTCGAAAAAAACCTTTCTCCGTCAGAATTCCCGTGACGACATCGGCGCTTGCTGCAGGCGGGAGGGCGCCTTTTGAAATTATCAAATTCCAGCCTACACCTCATAGCAGAACGTGTACCACTCTTTGTTCAGACACAATACGCTCGGACACGTTTCAATGTCTAACGGAAACGCAGTGGGACATCCGGTCAGTGGTAGGGTACATTCCTGGTGAAAAGTTACGCTTCGAGAGAAGTCTGTCAGCGAGCGAACGCTTCTCTCTCGCGCGATTTTCTTGCAGCAGCGGTCGCGGATTCGCCGCGACGCAGGGTATTATTAGCAGGTGATGATCGCGATGTCATGGATCCGGGGACCAGTCCCTACCGGGCAATGTGCGGCAGACACGCATGAGCGATCGAGAGAGAGTTCCACTTGATGGCGTGCGTTAGTCCTCGCTACGTGTCGCTCTGCATGCCGATCCGCGGAAACCGGTTAACGAGTTGCTTCTCATTTCTTGCTCGTCGTCTGTCAACCGCGCGCGTGGTCGTTGTATTCTCCTCTACGCCGCATTTTCTGCTGAATCCTTGCAGAACGGTCTCGATTATCGACGTCAGGATCGTATCTCTAAGGAATGTTGCTCTGAGGTTGCGATATCAAGAATTTTTATTGGCCGAAGTGCGATGGCCTTTTGAATTTTTTCAATATTCTTCTTTTTTTTCTTCTTCTTTTTTAGGCAAGTCTTTTCTGATGATTTTATTTTTTCACAGACTACCTTCAACTCTATACCGTATAATATTTTACATTCCAATAACACAGGTTCTCACTGACCGAGCAAGTCGCGTCGTCTGTGCGGTCGCGGAAGCGGAAACTCCGCGAAGGCGGCGTGCCATTCGTTTAAGTTGGTTCAAAGAGCGCGAACTACTCGATTACTTCGCGCGTGTCCTTTGCTGCTGTCATCAACCGCCGAAGAAGAATCTCTGCCAGATGTGCGAACCCGAGTAGCGGATCCCGAGCCGCTCCGTTCGGTCCCTCTTGTTCCTGTCGTTCCGTTCCGACGTTGGCGGTCCAGGTGACCGCCACCGCTGTCACCGCCGATTCTCTTCCGAGCGAGCGGTGGGAGCGAGTATCCGGGTACCAACTCCTCTCCGTGCTTAACCGGGCCGACGATGGCAATACCTCCCGGTACGTATAGAGAGAGACTGAGAGTCCATGAGGAACACGAAGCGAGAGCACCGCCGCTCTGGCCGGCCCACACGGTTTCCATCCCCACCGCGAGGTCTGCGAGGAGCCGAGAGCGGTGCGACCGACCGACCGACCGCTTTCTTGCTTCAACTGCGGCATTGAACACGTTCAACGGCAGCTGTTGAATACCACGTGTCCCCGTTCTACCTCTCGTCCGTCGCTGTCCCTCGTGTTCTCTCCTTCTCTTTCCTTCTGCTCGCCGGTCGGTCGGTCTCTCCTCCTCCTCGTCCCGCTCGTTTTTCGCTCGATCCTCGTCCCGCACGCGGTCTTTTACACGGCTTCGTGCTCTTTTTACATTGCCACGACCGGGGAACGCCAGCCACGAGAGAGAGTCCAGCGCCGCGTGGAGCTCGTGAGTTTGCGATTCGCGTTCTTTGACCCGCCGTCAGCGCGACGCCGCAGCCGCGGACTCCGAGACTTCGCGGGCCCGTGACGTGAAACATCAAAGGTGTAAATTTCTCTTTTTTGTTTATAGATCCGTTCTCCGGATGCGGTTTCGGAACATCTTGTTGACTGTTTGACTGTTTTTTCCGAGTTGTGTTTCTCGCAGACGAGCGAATAATACAAATGTACCTGCGGCTCCGTTTGCGGAGGATACCTGTATGTACCCGCTACAGGTACACTTGTATCTACTCAAGGTACAGAGAGAGACACGCGCTTCGAAGTGCGAAGAAATAAATGGGAATTGTTAAATCGCCGCAAAAAACATCACATTTGTTTCCTCCTCGAGACGCACGGCCAAGTTTCGAAAGCGATCTCCGGCTTTGGAGATGAAGTGTTTTGAACACTTTTATCGAAGTGCAATCTTTTCAAGCGGAAGTTTTCGCGATCGCGATCCGGTAAAACATGATGTCAAAGGATGCAGTTAAAGTTTCGAGTTTGCATAATGCAAACACACAAGTACAACGCACAAGTTTCATTGTGTCCGCGTTAAATTACATGTACGCATGGTTCTTTTTGTTTTTCAAATTCGTGCTTCACACTCGGTGCGTTCGTATATTTGAAAAAAAAAAGCTTTACAGATTTTAGAATATTTAGTTTTATAGAATATTCGAATGGTTTTATTGAATATCAACGGTGTGTGTTGCACGCCGAGTTTTTTTTCATGTTGCAATTTTAATGAAGATTAATGTATTTCGATCTTTCATCTCCGATCGCGCTCTGGCTGGCGAATATTATTTTTGACAAATCGTTTGACGGATCAGAGGCCGAAAATTGCGAGGAAACAGAAATGCCATTCCGACCGCTCGACGACCGCGCGCGAAAATCTTTGAAATATGATATCCGGAACTCCATGGGACCCTGTGGGACTCTTCATTTTCCCATCTTTTCTCTCCCGTTCTCTTCCGCGTTATCGGCTATAAGCTTAGACGTGATCCAAGAGGCTTTCCAAGAAAAAGATAACGTTCTTAATTCTCGACGGAAGATATTTAAAGTTTAATTCGAAGAGTGCGCGCCATTAGGGCTGACTAAATGTCAAAGCATAGAGTGCAAAGTTCCGAGTGCAAAGTCTACTATTCTCAACCCATCCGGAGCTTCGCCGGAAACTTACGGCTCTATCCTTTCTGATATCGCCGACGGACCTCCGAAGCCTCGAGCGATGTTATCTTCCAGACAACAGGAAGAGGCTTTTAGATCCTGGGGACTCGGTAGCCGTCAGCGTATCGGCGTTTACAACGAACGTTTTTTCCGTGTGGTCGCAACATAGAGAGACGCGTTTTGTGCCCTCGTACACTTTACGCCCGGTTGTTACGATTTTCTCGATAAAAAAAAAAAAAAAAGCCTCGCGACGCGGTACTCACATGTGACAGCAAAGCTTTGTGACGTAGGATGGCACGACGTTAAAGCGAAAGAAAATCAAGTGCGCGATTCAATGCGAATTCATAAGTAAAATCTTGTTAAAATAAAGAAGCGCGCGTAAGTTGGGAGGTTTTTTTTTTATAAATGTGCATATTTTTCCGAATTTCACGTGTTGCCTGAGAGTTTCTCCGAAACTCGGCAAATGTGAAATGTCGCAGTTGTCAGCTGCGGTTGACATAGACTCTTGTAAGCTTGTAATTGTAGTGTTTCCTTGTTAACGTGACCTAAACCCGAGGAAGAGCAAAGGAAGCGATCCATCGGCTTTAAACGTCGAGACAGAGTTTCCACTTGAGACACACGCGGTTGTCCACCAGTCAGGGACAAGCTGTCACGTACAGTGTCTTGGACTTAATCCCGGTTTTACTTTTACGATTTATGGTAGCTAGAATACTTTTCGAACGCTAGTGAGAAGATGAAAAAAAAAAAAGTAAGATTTATATATTTTATATATTTTACATATACACATTGATACATGTGTATATTTTTGCATCCCTCGAAATCTCCATTCTGATCGTTCGCTTCATGCATGCTTCGTTTCCTTCGTAGAATCGATTTTTCGTTAACGCTTTATTGCGATCTCTCGACGATATCATCCGTCGGAATCGCATTTCGCGTACAAGACGCGAAATAAAAAAAAATCTCACATAGAAAGTCGCTTTTTTTTTTTTAACTTACCTGGTCTGCAGACTCGGTGATGAAGGAGTGACAATACTGTAAACTGAAGTGGGCCCTGGGCTCCCGCGCTAGAAAGCTGAATTGGGCGTGCTGCGGCTCACAAGTCGCGTAAGATATGCGTCTTAACGCGTGCGCCATTTGCACGCACTAGAACAAAAAAAAGCAAAAACACTTTTTTTTTTACTCTAAACGTATTTCGATAAAAAAAAAAAACAATCTACTATTAACCGCTACATTGTAAAGAAATAATGACTTCGCAAAAAACATCCTGATTTAATTCGCAATGTGTTATATATATTATACTATTCGCTATTTTTTTTTTTTTTTTGTTAGATTGCAATATTTGATGCTTGGAGTTTCGCGCGCAACGAGGGAGAATGAGAGATTAATTTCAATAACTGTAACTAACAATTTCCGACGTATGTGTATTTTCAAACACGTGAGCTTTTGCTCACGCACGCGAACAAATATGATTTACGAGCATTTTATTATTGCTCTCATCCTGCCGAGCGATTTAATCAATCACTTGAATCAATTCCGCCGCGAAGTGTTGCGAGTACGATCTGCGTCCAAGACCTGTGCAAGAAAACTAGCATCCTCTCATTAAAACAGAGAGTCATATCGCCATAAATATCACTTGCGTGTATCACGTCTCGTTAGCAACGGCAAATATCACGTGAGCCGAAATTAAGGGGTTTAGAACGTGATAATTAAATGGTTGTGAATGAAGGTTGTGATATCAGTGAGAGAATTTATTTGGCTTAAAATTACATCCATTAAAGCGCGGATATTGCCATTGTAACGTGATAATGTAAAATAAAACGTATACGAATTTAATACTGCCTCCCCCCTGATTGATCGCTAATTGGTCGCGTTCATTTTTGTCCCGTTGAAAATGTGACTGTGTGTCAACTTCAATTTGACAGATTGCAGTGAGTGTGCATTTGATGTACGATATTTATTCAATTTTGGAAAAGTTGTAAATTGAAAAGCGTCGTATCCATTATCGCACACACACACACACAATTAATTAAATTCAAGTGTCTCGTGATACTGTTGCGTCCGCTGGAATGATGATTCGATCAATGGCAAAAGGAACAAACAAATACCAATTATTGGCTGCTCGAAAAAAACTTGTGACATCTTTGACTGCGAAAGTTTCGTTCGGAAACTTTTAATGATTTACCGACGCAACAGGCTTCATTCGCGAAATCGTAATATAACTTCGCGAATGTGCTCTCTGTTCCAACTGCAATTATAATTTCAGAGAAACACTAAATTTAGAAAAGAACTTTTTATATTTCACATTTTATTTCTTTTTTAGTAGTTATAGAGTTTTGTGCTCAAGAGTTTAATATAACTTTTTTTTTTTTAATAAAAATAAACAAATTTTCCACGATAAAAAAATTAAAAGTTGCGCGTATATATAAAACATCATATATCATCGTCACCGCAAGTAGTCGACTTTGAGAGACGTTGTTCTTATTTCGGAACGTAAATTTTTAATGCTGCCTATAAATTCAGTAGCGAGAATAAATAAAACCCGCCCAGAAGAAGCGAAATCTTCTCGTTTTCCCATCTCCAAGAGAGATTTCCAAGAGATTTTTACCAATATTTCAGCCGAGAGTTTTATATCTACGAAGAGCGACACTTTGTTTGCCCTCAATATTTTATTACTCAGTCTCGTGAAATTACATCGAGCATGTTTACTGTTCTTCGCTTGCACGTTCTATTAATATTTATCTGCGCATTGTATCACGGGGTGCCATCGTGCCCATGAATGCATACAGTATAAATGCAAACGCTGATTGTGATGTTTTCTTTAGGTGATTACGATTTAGATGACTACACGGACAGCTCTTCTCTGTTTGCGCTTCGACTATCGATAATGTAATGTAAGACAAACACAATCGAGTAACAAATATGATATTACTTGTCACAAAAAAAAAAAAAAATAAGTTTCTGTTAAAAGTTTCTTAAAAATTGTTTCTGAAAAATTCTTTATCCTTACGTAAAGTTTCTTATTTTTTAAGAAGCAACATTTTTCGGCTTACATTGTTATTGCACGCAAATCTCCAATCTCAAAAAGAAACACGATTTCGTCTTCATGGCTTTCGAGATGATACTCGCTTAAATTCGTCTCTCGCGGAAAAAAAAAAAAAAGTAATGTGATAGAGCACATGCGAGCGAGTTGAATGATGATTGAAAAGATGATCGTCCGCGCGGGAGCAAATTTTGTCGGCGAGGATATTCCGCGATTCTATCAAGCTTCGCGCTGAATTTTTCATGTCTGCATTTACCGAAGCAGAAAAGTTCTACGTGAGAAAGATATAAATGACCCGGCGCGATAAAAAAAGGGCTACTTGCGCCTCCCGGATAGACACACGGCTTAAACCTGCCCATCCTATTGTCGGAACATATTCAAATCGCAGAGAAATTTTTAACATTATTTTACTCCCTTGTTTTTTCATCATCATAATAATAATCGCGTCTGCGACAAATGAGACTGTTATTATTATGTGGAGGACAACTATTAATTGAGATAATGGAGACTGTTATTACGCGGAGGATTATTAATATGCGGAAAATATTTTTGTCACAAAAACAATAACATTGTGGAAAGATTTTTATATGAAATTATTATTAATCCGTGATGCAACAGTAAAAATTCGAAACGCTGTGTTTGCACATGCTTGACATTCATCAGCTAATCAATTATCAGCTAATCAATTTATCGGACGCGATTCAATATTTGCCCTATAGCGTAACTATATGTTATATCATGTTGTTACATGTTGTATTATCAAATATTACGCTATTATTAAATGTTATCCTATTGTACACGTACACACACACACACACACACACACACACACACACACACACACATCGCGCGCAGTTACTTGGTCGAGACTTAAGTTTGGGAAGGTTAAAACTCGATTCGTTAAAAATTCAATTGAAGTGCGTTACGTGAAGTTACTGGCTGAGTACGAGGTCCACTCGAGGCATAGTTGCGTAGCGAAGTTGTTACGGACAAGAGAGAGAGAGGGTCGCTCTGCAATGCGGAAGTGGACCAACTATTTTGCGGCGAGTATGCGCGATATCAATCGCTCTTACGGGAGCAGCAAACGACATTCTCAGAAGAATTTTGTATCAAGTTTGTTATATATTCCGCGAGGAGGAGACGGTGACGAACGTCGTTATTCCCAACGTCGCCGTCGCCGTCGCCGTCGCCTTTCTCTTTCTCTCGCCGCTTGCTTCGTTTTCACCCGCTTTTGCGCGTCTTTGCAACAGGATACGTCGTCGCTGTGTGAAGCGTTCGCACTCGTCGGGTTATTTGAGCCTGCTGCGCCCTGCGATCTATTGTCCCGCTTCGAGTATACTTGGAATCGGAGATTTCCAGCGAGTCGCGAAATCCGATTGCGAGCGTAAGAGTATCTCTTGTCGCATCGAGAGAATTATCCGTTGTAAGCTAACAAGATTTATTTCGTGAACAATATGAAAGCGCGTTGAAGAAATTTTCCGTTTTCTATTCCTTCAGGTAATAGTAAAATTGTACGAGAGAAGATAAGAAATTGGTTCTCTGTTACTTTACACGCGGACAAACGAGTTTTATTGCGTCTTCGTCACGATACAAGTGACGACGCGAACGAGAACACGTGTGTCAAATTGTACCACCAGATGGGAAACTCTTTAATATTTGAACAGCTCGATTTTGAGAAGAGTTCAGGCGGCCGTAAAAATTTTAAAGCCCGCGGATTGGGTTAAGTCTTCGGTTGCAGTAAAAAATTTTATAACCCGCGCAGTTCGGGTGTTGCTCTTCGATTTCCCTCCCTTTGTGTCTTTGTAGAAAATTTAAGAGCGTTTAAGTAAACGCGCGATGTCAAAGATGGATTTTGAATTTTCTTCGCACAATGATCGTCTCTCTCTCTCTCTCTCTTTATCGGTCATTTTGCGCGATCAAACGGAATATTTACTCGCATCCAAACGGTAGCGAGCGACGCGTTGTCGGTTTTATGACGAATATCGGAGAGAAAGGTATTCTGAATACGATCGTATGAACGGCGTGGGACCGGGGGCGCGCAAACATGCAAAAGAGATACGCGCTCTGCAGCGTGAGTGCTGTTTCGTGTATTGCACGAGAAAATCCGCGGGTAAAGGATAAACATATTCCGCGATCGCAGCGCGAGTTACAAAAATTACACGCATAGCGCGTCGTTGATCTTCCATAGCTCCCGTACGCGCTGCGAGTTGGAGTTTCCGCAACCGGATTCGATATTCTCTAGTTTACGTTAGTATTATAACAACAACAGCAACGTCGAAGCGAACGGGACGAAGCTTCATTCCCACGCGAGAAAATCGAGAGACAAATATGTGTAATATATCGCGTGTAAAACGGAATTTGTACTTGAAAGCTCTTACACTGTAAAACTCTCACGCGCAAAAATTGTGTTCGACTAACAACCGATATCGTTCAACTAAAGTAAAACTATCTACCTGGTTTCGTCGAAACCAGTTTTATATTAAAACTTGCGTCGCGCAATCCGAGCGACGTTTACAACGCGGAGAAAAACAGGCAGCTCGCCCCCTCGCCGATGTACAAAGCGCGCGCGCGCGGAAAGGTTTTGTTACAGCGAAGAAAAGAACTTGCCGTTGAATTTTTTATTACACCGACAAAGCGTTTTGTTAGTGAGACCAAAAAATTCAGTAGTCCCAGCAAGTTCTTTCTCCGTAGTAGCTAATCTTCTTGCTTATTTCAAGCAAAGCTTGTTTTTTTTTTTTTTTTTTTTCCGCGCGCAATTGGAATGTTCAAAGCTGCCGGAATGTCGCGAAATCACGAGAGCGTGCCGAGCGCGCGCGTACGTACGTTTGAGGGGATCATAGAAATTGCGTAACGCTCGGCGAGGCAAAGGGTTTAATGGAGCTAAAGGAACTGAGGATCGTTCGAGTTACAGAACCATCAGTCGAAATTTCTTGCTGGCGGAGAACGCGCCGGCCAGCCAGTGTGTGTGTGGGTGGGTGCGCGATATGCGGGAGAAATGCGTATCATCGCGGAGTGCTGTTTCATGTATGCACGAGTAAATCCACGGAATGGAGGGTAAACACACCCTTCGCGCGCGCGCTAAAGAGTGGCGCGAAGGGTTCGTCCTCTTTCTCTTGCGCTCGCCAATAAGATGAGCGCCGCTTGTCATATCGTGTGTTTATTCGACAACTGCTGAATCTCATTGACATCTCGTACCTTGTTTGCAATTCAATGATCAGCGAGATGTGTAACGTTTCTTCGTCGACGGTGTTCCGTCAAAAGAAGACCTATATATAGGATTTTCTCTCTCTCTCTCTCTCTCTCTCTCTCTCTCTCTCTCTCTCTCTCTCTCTCTCTCTTGCTTTTTTTTTTGTAGCGAATCATACGCACGATCGCACGTTCGTCAACGAACTTTTAGCAGCAAGTGCATGAGCGGTTTAGGATAATCGCGAGTTTGCGCAACGAGAGCTCGAGCGTAAAGAGATACGCGCGTGACGGAAAATAATAGAAAAACACCGCTAACAACAACAGACGACTGTCATTTAACTGCGTTAAATTAATTACACCGAAAATAACACAACAGAGAGAATGCGAAAAGTGAATTTAAAATAGTTTAGTTGAGAGCGCGCGTATGTCTCCCTTAACAATTAATATTTATGAAAATCATTTATGGGTATTTTCCCCAGAAACGGAAAGAAAGTTTCACGCGACCTATCAAACCGAATTCGACGTCGTTCCTTTAATTAAAGCTCCTGATTTCTACTCACGGCTTAATCATCTCTCGGGCAGTCACGTGCATTCGACACGACCGCGTCCAAGTTTTCTCATATGTGTTACACAAAGTCGGTAATAATTTCTCCGCCAAATGTGGCATTTCGAAGGCCATACAAATGTCGTTTTATCGTCATTATTATCCACGTTATTACGACGAAATTTATGCGAGGCGCGCGAATACGTCGTTACGTATTTGAAATCGCATCTGACGATCTGTGTGTATGCGACACATTTGTATCTTTCCAACATACGATCTCTCGCGATTTATTGCTCGATCGTGTTTCTCGGTTTTTCGACGACGAGATTAACAATCTAATAAGACGACGATTTGATAAATTACGCAAGTAAGAAAATTTGCGTGAAAATAAAATAATTCAACGTAATGACAGCAAAGTCCGGAAATTCACTGCATAATGAGACGAACGTTCTGTTTCTCATCTGCCACCGTTCCGTGAGAGGTTTTTCAAGAGGCGCTTACCGAAGATCGGGCGTAGGAGGTAAGGATTTTTTCAGGTAGAAAATTAAAGCGGGAGCTTAGGAGAAGCTCTCGAAATAAAACACTAATTCGAAGGATCGATATGTTCTGTGCAGTTGGTGAACACCGGGCCGAGAGGCACATTGGGGAGAGGGGAGGAAGGGAACTGACTGGTGCACGGTCGAGCCAACTTCGAAATATTACTGGCAGGGATGCGATAAGGATTACGAGGCCCCCCCCCCAATTAAAGTACGGAAAATAATAAAAGACGAGCGGCGGCGAAATTACTCTCGTTCCGCGCGGAGCTCTCGCGACGCAACGTTTTACATCCGGAGTTTGGACTTTCCCGGAGAAGAATTCCAGATGTTTTCTAGTTAATCCTTGGATTATACGGCGAGTCGCCGATAAAATTGCGCTTTATAATAGTTTGACTCTATTTCTAATATATTTCATACGCCACGCGGATTAAAATTGATTAAAACGAATGATTCAGCCTCGTTCGTTCCAATTTAATTATTTAATTACCTTTCCCGATCGTTTCGCATAAGCCCGTATGAAAATTTCAGAGAGAGAAAGAGAGAGAGAGTGATTCACTCGAAAGGACATGCGAGTTCGCTGACTCTAGCATTAAAAGATTGGCGCCCCAAGGTCGGGGGACTTGACTGAAAGGGAGGTCTTACAAAGTATCATGAGGATTATCGAACTCGGCGCTCAAGAACGCGGAAAATTAGGCTTCTCGCATTGCGGTTCAACTTCCGTTCCGCCGTTCCGTACATATAAGCCCGCTCGCTCTTTCAAGTCCTTTAACGAGGGACTCCCTCCTCCGGCGATCTTTCTTATGTTTCTCAAACCGTTGTGACACGCGGCGCAAGCACATGCGCGCGAGCAATTTTCCTTTCATCCTCCCGAATCGCGAATTTATCCTCGGTATTATTATTTTTGGTTTTAAAAATTCTCATTAAAACAATTATTTGAAATTCACAAAGACAATAAACCGAGCTTAAAAATTCGTTTCTAGTCTGGTGCCTCGAGAGATAACGCGACGCAATAGGATGCGGTCGTGCCTAGTGCACAAAAAAAAAAAAAAAAAAAAAAAGCACGCCGTAGGCGGCACCAAGCTGGTTTTCTAACAACGAGCCCGCATACAAACGCCGAGACGTCCTTTTCCCACGGGAGGTAAACTATATGTGCATCTTCTAGTACTCACTTTTCCATCTGGACTGCATACTTTAATCCCCGCGAGCGAGACTATCAGGAGAACGGGTGTGAATCGATCGCTGTACTGAAACAAACAGATCAGAAAGGCGTGCGTGTGAGCAGCTGAATCGAAAATTCACATGCGAATACTGATATTCATTTTACATATGATATATGTATATCGTATATATTATACATATATAATCGCCATGTTTTTTTCATTAAAATATCACTGCAATAGAATTACAAATATTCACATTTGTAATTCTGGCAAAATTTGAAAACAAAAAATAAAAATAAAATTTTTAGTACGTATTCAAGCAAAATGCAGTTTCAAAATTTTTACGAACGGAATACATATATATATATAGAATTAAATCGAATATTTTCTCGTTTCGCGTGTATATTTGTTTAACTTTAAATTTGCGCAAACATCCTTTCATTTTTAAATTAATTATTACACAAATCTCTCTTGTTTACGTTTCAATATTTTTCATTTTCAATCTTTGGATTTTTCTCACGTGCAGAATCGCCACGGCGGCGCCGAACGCATCCTTCGGTGCGAACATCCCCGTTTGAGCGGAAGCGCGCGACGGAGCGCGAACGTGCGATAATACGTTTGCAATTTAGTCCACGTACTTAGGAAGTGCTAGGGCCGGCATCTCCTTCACTTTTTCTATCGGGAAAGATCCGAGCCTACTGCAACTTTGAAGCGGTCGTCCAATTTCGAAATTGAAAAGTTGGCAAGAGCTGTGTGGGGTGTGAGTAGTCGAAGAGACTACTACACCGCCCAAGAATGTTCCCTGTTTCTGGTCGGAGACACGGTTCATTGTCTTGAAAAGCCAAGGTTTGACGTCGCTGTGCGGTCACAAAAGGGGATCCCCGGTATAATTACGGTAACGCACAGGGCGGTGTTCGATGAAGGGGATGCCGGCACAATCTCTTTCTCTTCTTTTTATACGCAGCGCAAATCGCGGTGGTCTTTTGCGAGATTTTTATAATTATACCGGTGATCTTTTTTTTTTTTTTTTTTTTCACAAAAACTACATTCAGAAAAAATGAGTTTGAGACGACGTTCAACTCGCAATTACGACAATAATTATAAACTGACAATGCGGACGCGACGTGTCTTCTACAAAGACGTACAGAAATACACAATGTTTACGGCAATTTGACGAATGTAAAAAAAAAAAAAAGCATCCCAATGCGATTTCTTTAAGGATGCGAACGACGATAAGAGCATAATTTAATTTACTTTGCGTAGCTTCAAGCAGTCCTGAGAGAGTCCTCGTTTCTCGAGGAGAACGACAAGTATGCCTTCTTATTATAAGGATGTTACAATAAGGAAAGCTCTTCCTCGTCGACTGTTTTTTTTTCTTTTTTTTTTGTATTTCTGATTACGGTTTCGTTTTAATTGAGCTGTGCAGATATTCCGGATTTAATTCATCATTTCGTGCCATCGTCTTTTTTAACGTACTTATTTTAACGTTGCGTATTTCACTGATGTTTTAATATTTCCGTTTTCATAGACAGTTTCTTCTTTTTGATATTCTGTGCAATTTACTAGAAATAGATAGCTCTTACAATTTCAGTATAACTTTGCAAAATTTATTTGACACTTTTGTGTGTTTCAGTTTTTTTTTTAAATAACTCTATAAATTTTCTGTATTTAAAAAAAAAAACAACATTAGTCTGAATTGAGAAAACTTATCTAATATCGAAACTTGACAAATAGCACTTGGTCTTCTGCGCGTATTCGCGCGCAAAAAGCAGTCGATTCGTTCGAACGACTGCTGCTCGAACAACTTGCTTATGCGTTCGCCTTTCCATTCGATACCCATCATCAGGAAACTACAGATGTAGCATTCATGGTGCGAAAGTTTTTCTCTTTATTACACTTTTTCTTCTTTTTCTCCTGTCATCATCAAGGAATAACCGAAGCGGCATTACGCGACGAGGCGAATACGAAACGTCACAGTTTTCCGCATCGCCAAGGACATATCTCGTTATTTTTTTTTCTGCGTGACAAGAGATATACAATGTCTTTTAAAATGCCAAAGAATGAGAAAAAGACATATGAAAAAAATATATAATATTTATTTATTTTTATACATAATATATTTTCTGTTAAATTTTTAATTCTTCGCGAAATTAAATATATAATATTTACTATAAATAAATTGCAACAAATGTACATAAATAATTCATAATTCATTGCAAAAGACGCCAATGACAAAAATCATAAAAATGTATTATCCTTTTGTATATAAATTTGTATATTTGCATGTAACTTTTCTCCAGCGGGAATTTATTTGATGCTTCATATCTATGCACATATGATCAACATTCGCGAAAGTTGACGTTGCCTCATTACTACCCTTGCTCAGTCGGAAACGATACTCGCTGAAGTTTGAGTTCGCGTGCGCGCGCGCGCAAACTTACGGTTTGTTTAAGGAAACTGCTAGACGCGGTTACAAATACGCGGAAAAGGCGTGGTGGAGGAAGGCTTACCGACCGAAATCTCTAGTTGGTTCGCCAAGGTCCTTCCCGAACGCAACTCCACCCCGTCATGGATCCGCCGTTACGTGGTCGACACGGGGTGGTCGCACTGAACGGCTCGTTCGAATGAACGACGACCGAGAACATGTCGCTCGGTTCGCATGCGAAATTTATTCGCCGGAGAACGGCGCGCACAGTGGAGGGTTGTACAAAGCTTGTAGAGACATGTCCTTTTTCAGACATTCTCGAAAATTGTGGCCATCCCGTAAGTACCCCTCGGACAAAGTTCTTTTTTCAGACGTCTCTTCCGTGTTGTTCGAGCTCCCTTCGCTTTTAATTTGTTGGCGGATGATTAAAGACAACGATAATTGACGTGAATGAGCTTTTCCTAATTATTATTATCCTCTCCCCCCTCCTCCCCAACAATCTCTCCGAGTTACTTTATTATCCATTAGAATTGCTTTCACTTCGCCTTTCGTGTCGCTTCTCCTTCTTTCCGAATCCCATCCGTTACATCCCGTTTATCCCGAAAGCAATTGAATTACGGTCCGACGTAAGGATGTTATTCGATTACCGAGGTTTGCTTCCGGACGTGGAAAGTAATTTGCAGGCCGCTATTCGATTATCACGACCCGAGCTATCGGGCCTGATCTTTGCGATACTAATTACACCTTGTCGACGCATATAATAATAATAACGACAAGGAACAGTGAAACACGATCTGGTCTCGCGGTTAGCGCCTTGTAGAAATAAGAGGCGAGTAATAATGATATTAAAACTTGCAGAGAGAACGTGTTTGTGGAAAGACGAGAATTCCAAGGCCATTACGGCTGGTGTAACGTTAGCAGACATTTTCGAGAGAGAGAGAGAGAGAGAGAGAAAGAGAGAAAGAGAGTGGCTGCAACAAGATTGTAAACAGAATCCATCTAAACAAAGTAGATCGAGGCAAGAAATAACGAGAAAAAAGACACCGAGAGAGAAAGAGAGTGCGCGTCTTTCCGGCGTATTATTAAAGGAATCGTCTGAGTATTTCCGCGACCCCTCTCTTCTTTTTCCTGCTGTCGCGTGCTTATCTCTCCGTCTCGTTCCGCGCGTTCCCAATTGTCCAGGAAAGACACGCCGCTTCCCTACCTCCCCGCAATCTTCGATCTCGTCTGTGTGACGTACCCGAAGGCAGTCCCGATGTACCGACTCACGGAAATAGCAGCCCTATTTTCTTCATTTGCTATGCTTGTCGTTGCAAAGCAGCGACCGCGTAAAAAGAAAAAATTAAACCAACAAAATCGTTACGAATAATTCTTTTTTTTTTTTTAATTTAGTCTCTTTCTTAATCATATTAATAAAATTGTTCTTAAATAACAATAACAATGATAAAGATATATTATTTTTAACGCCATATAATTCTCGAATCTTTTTTATTATCGATCATTTATTTTGCTCGAAATCGACCTGCCTTGTCATTGTTATTATTATTTGCAAAACGAACGGTTTAAATTTACTGTTTTTTTTTGTTCTTAAATGTTGTTACAACATTTGAATTTATGTTGCAACATAATTTTTTTCTATATCTTTCTAACGGTATTAAATCGAATCTTAATCAAAAGAGTGCGGTTACGTTGGGTTCGTCAGTGAATTTATGAGAAGCGTCTTGGCAAGAATTCTGAGTCATCAAAAGCCAATCGATCGTCTAAGCCAAGTCGGGAGATTCCGATATGACTTCAAAGTAATCGAGGCGGACGCGATATGAAGGGAGGAGGGGGCGAGAGTGGCTCTTTACAGAAGGTAGACGAGAGCTGTTTTTAGCGGATCATCCAAGTCCCAATCGGTCGTCACCGTAATCTGTCTGGGAGATGCTCCATGGGGCTACTTCAGCTTTGTTTTTCTAAGAAACAAACGTGCATCCACTGAAGTGGATTTTGCGACCACATCGGAGGATGCGTTCGATCTATCCCGCAACCGACGCAAAAAACCGACCGCCTCTCGGATCACTTTGGCGTCAGACATCAATCATCCGAACTGTCATTGAATATTGAATTTAGGACGCACGGTAATCCACCAAATTGGATGTGTTCTGTCAAATAAAATTTGCGAAAATATATTGTGTCGGTCTTGACGAAAATTTCATATTGTTGCTTGTAGTCAACACGCATCAAGTAAATTTATAATACATGGAAAGCTACTATAGAAAAAGTTTTAGAGTTAATCCGATTTCCTAAAAAAATCAAAAATTTGAAGATCGAAAGAAGATAGGGGGGGAATATTTTACCAACTTTTATATACGTATGTTAACATCACAAAAGAATTTCAAACGCAGACGTACGCGACGCGACGTCTGTTTCGTGAGAAATCGAGAAAAGAAGAGTGGCCTCTCGGGACGGGAAGCTCTTCATCGAATGACGGGAGCAATTGACATAATGAATGCAATTTCATTCATGCAACGCGAAGGACAATATGAAGAGCGTTGTTACCGCTGGCGAGCGAGCGAGCGACTAATACTCGTAGTGAGAGGGCCGAATAAGAGAAGAGATACAGCGAGATACAAACGAGAAACAGACAGAAAAATAAAGAAAAATAAATGGAACAAAACTCGTCGGCGCGTCTCCTCGGACGGTCGATTGCACTCGCATTATCGGAACGTCGTCGTTGTTGATGTTATTATTTACGATGTCGTTAACTCACGACGCACAAAACTCGGCGTCGCGTGTGCACGCGCACGCGCATTAATTCCTCTCGCCATTAATCTTTATCCCGCGCGCACGATGGCGTCCTCATAAATATGGATTACGGAAATGCGTATTGCCGTGCATTCGTCCGCGCGCTCGTCTTCATTCGCAGAAGAGAAATAATTGGTTTCGCTTCCTCAGAAATATATTCTATTCGACAGTAGGGTGGGGGCGATATCCCGACCTAACTGTCGTTTGATTTCGAGCGAAAACATTTTTACGTGAAAGTTAAGTCTTTCTCGGCGAACATCGCGTTTTCATCCCATGAGAGAATTCGGACCGGTTCGTCGTCGAAGAGGAACCAGGAACCGTGGAACCGGGTGGTAAGCGTGATATATTCGGAGAAAGGCTTTGGTGATTCGAGGAGCTTTTCAAGGGCTGACCAGTACCCTTGAGCACCGAGAGAGAGAGAGAGAGAGAGAGAGAGAACGACGAATTCTCCCCCATTTGCAATGAAGCCGCAGTCGAGAGCTGGTCTAATATGCTTTAACTCTCCGCCAACGAGAACGGCACGACCGTAGATGCGAGAAGCAGGAGAAAACGGACGGATAGGTTGACTGAGACGATGGAGTGAGAGAGAGAGAGAGAGAAAGGGGAGGGAGGGATGAGAAAAGAGAAAAGCACACGGCGAGGATGGAAGTCACAAATATTCATAATAGGAAGCCGAAGAAATAAGCTGACCCTGCAAACAGCCACTCGTTGCCATCCGCTCGTTAGAAAAGACAGGGAGACAGGCGGCAGACGGGGGAAAGGTTTTACACTGAAGGGGATACGGTTTTTATCTTACCCCTTCATTCTCTCTCTCTCACTCTCCCTTTTCTTTCCCCCCTTCCATTGAGCCCGGGTCAGACTGTGAGGATACATTGAGTTTCCCTTCGCGGGCGAATTTCCGGGGAAACAATACCGAAACGTTTATAGTCAATTAACGGACGGAGGTTCTTAATGCGCTTTACCCTTCACCGAGACTTCGCGAATTCCGCGAGAGCGGATAAAAAGGATGAGCTGACGTGTTTGAGAAGAAGCCGATATTCTCCCGCGGCAACGATGTCTGTTTTTAAAGATTTTCTTGAATATTTAATTCGAAATAAATCTGCTCGAGCGCGCGCGCACGCGCGCGCGGCCGTATTGTTTTGGGAAACGACGCGAACGATTACGGCGGTATTTAAAAAGGAGATAAAACATTTTCCTTTTAGTGCCGCGAAGGTACGCTCAGTATAATTAAACGGGTTTATTAAGAACGCAGCTTTCCCGCTGAAATCCTTTGATGAACGATGTGAAAAGTACGATGCAAAAAAAAAAAAAAAAAAAAAAAAACGATGAATACAAAAGAGCGGCGAACACAGATATTTTCGAAAACGTACAAACGCACAAAATTTGATTTTAATTAGACCAAATCGTCGGTTGTTGTTATTTTCTTTCAAATTACATCACTGTCATATAATTATTTTTAACAAACAAATCTTTTTTCTACGTAGATATTTTAATTACCTTATATACACATGTGATACAATGTGGGAAAGCAACGCGCGTTCAAAGAAACAAATTATTAGTCACCCGAATGTCATTAATCTCTCCGAAAGCGCGCTGCTGCATCCAATATTTAGTCACGAATCCTTCCCCGGTGTAATGAGGCGGCTATTAAAACTTGATAAAGACTAGTTATGCAGCATTACGTACGTACCAGAGGAACGGGGGGGAGGAGGTGGGGGGAACACCGAAAGGAATTCCCTCGGAAAGGGGGTTGAACACGTCCTTTGATTTATGATCCGTTCGAGCCGAAAGCACAATGATGAAAGATATGCTCTTTGCGGCAATTTGTCAGTGAATACGAAATCCGGAAGTAAACTACAACATATTCTTTCGTGTGTGATCTGCTTTCATATGCTCTCGCATATGAAAAGCACGCGTGCTCCTTCACAGCTCGTTCTATCCGGGCGCGATTTGTCTTCCCGGTGTTTGGCTCGCGTCTGCCTCGATCGTTGACGCGACAGCGCGCGCGTTTCGGCAACAAAGTTTCGGCGCAAAAAAAAAAAGTTTTTGTCGATTTACGTCGAGCTTTATCGACAAAAATTAATTTGTTTTTTTTCTTTCTCTCATATACACAGTCACGCAATAAAAAAAAAAAAAAAAAAAAACAAGAGTAATATCTCACTACGTCGATAAATATCTGACAAGCAAATTGCGACTTTGTCGATTAGAGCGTAGATGGATAGTGGCAATTACTTTAGAGGATGCTTTCTTAGCAATTAGTAATATCGCCACGAACATCTCTCCGCGCTCATTGGGGGTCGATTATCTTCGCGGAAACTTCGCCGTCGTCGTCGTCCGGCCGCTGATGGCCGCACCCTCAGATTTATGATCCCTTTTGTCGAAGTACAATGATGGAAGATCCCCGCTTTCAACGACGATTCACCGCACGATTCGAACTCCTCTGGAGGCCAGAAAATAACTCACCTCACCTACCCCCGTCGTCGATCCACCTATTCTCCCTTCCCCCCTCCCCCTCCCCGATTTTTTTCTCCTCTCCCATGCTTGTTACCAGACACACCCTCGTTTTCAGAATGGACGACGGTCCGGCGGCGTAGCACGCGTTATTTGTCACTCCCGGCGACAATGTAAAAATCTCAGAAGCTCGCGCGCGTCTTTTTTCCAGATGGAATTTCGTCAACCGAGCCTGATTTATGAACCCGCGAGAGCCCACCAAGCGACCATAAAACACCCGATGCTCCAGTTAAATAGTAATGGCGGAGATTGCGAACGTGATAAACGACGACGATCGAAAACTACCATTAACGCTTTTGTCCTCCGTCCGGAGAACTTGTATTGAGAAAATACACATACGTGTGTCTCATCGATACAGAAGATAAAAAAATAAAGATAAATAGATGTTGTAAAAAATTATAGATATATAATATATATTTCTCTCTCTCTCTCTCTCTCTTTCTCTCTCTCTCTTTCTCAAACTATTTTAATCAATTTCCACGTTAAGCTCCATGTGCGTTGCAATATATTTTGCGCTCTTTCATCCGACATTATTATGTATGCTGTGTGTATTCACGTTCAATAACTCGGAAGAAACAACAATTGTAGTTGCATAATGTTATTTAATTGATCAAACTAACGAACTAACAAACAGCGAGATTATTAATTTAGCGTCTGCAAAATCACAATCTAAATTAAAATTATTCTCGCTTGATTATTCCGTTGAGTAAATAGAGAGCATTATATAAGACGCGTATATCTTCGATAATCTGCAGAATGTTCTCCATTTAGTCGACACGAGTGCTCCCCCGGGCCACTCTATTTCGCGATCTTGTCCCACTGGAACTTTGTCCGGCGGTGCGAGACCGTCCCGTGATTCATAGTTTATCGTCTTCGCGAATCAAATATTTGAAAGAGATAATCGCGCTCTAAACCTCGTTTTTACTTTCATTTCAATTTTTAATTGCGACTTTCCTTCCGATTTAATCCAAAAAAGTGTGAGAATCAAATGTTGACGTTCATACATCATTTAATGGAACGATTAAGTAAACGGATTAGCGGGAACAGGATTAACTTTTGGAAAGATTTATCCGATTTCCCGTGGATTACGACGATATATCCCTCGATCTACACAAACTGCCGTTTGCGTGTCCCGTAACGTGTTCCTACCGTATAAAAAAACCTTAGCCTGTGGGTGTTAATCAAGAACAGAAACTTTTTACGAGGATCACGTCGATGGACGCGGCGCGACGATGGACAAAGAAATGAAACGGCAGCGGGTTGTCCCGATGCCGATCTTCATCCGTGGGAGAGGCAAAGTGACTGTGCCGGGATACGGCGAATGATAAAACGGCGAGGGATGATCGAGTGAGTGATCGACTCGAATGGAGGACAGAGGGTAGCCGGTATCTCCTTCCGTTGCCCGCGGCTAGATTAGATTGGCCAACCCTTCGTTGTCGTCGTTGTCGTCGTCGTCGTCGTCGTCGTCATCGTCGCAGATAGCTTCCCGGGATTCTCCTCCAGAAAATGCGAAATGCTCCTTTTTTCTCGTCGTGCGTCAATGGAACCTTTTCGAAGATTACACCTGTGGCTCGTATAGTCGCGGCGCAGGATATCAAGCGGCGCGGAAAACGCGGCCCGAGATTTCTATAGGGTTCGATTTTAATTTATTCTTATCCTCTCCCTCTCTCTCTCTCTCTCTCTCTCTCTCTTTCCTCTTACATACGTTGCAATCTCAATTTAAATCCGAAGTCTCGGGAAAAAAGTATTTGTGATCGAGACTTTTATCTTCTTTTCTTTGTTTGGCATCTATTTCCATGTGTATTCTCTTTGTATATCGGTCTGAATACGAATGTTCAGTCCGTTAATTCGCTTTAATGCTCTCCATCACTCAACGAGGCCGGTTTCATTAGCGCGTCGATCTCACATCAGTGACGTCGTAGTCATCATTCGATATAGAGAAACGTCCGATTGAAACGCGGATAATTAGAACGTTCACATTTGCAATTGCGAGAACTTAGCGTTTCGCAATTTCCATTTTCAATCAGCATCACCGAAATGAAAGACGAGAAATTAGCAAAACTGAGAGAAATTAGTTTACTGGTTTTCCAGATGAAAATAAGACACGAGACGAGATAAGAATGAGAATTTTTTTCGACCGCGTTAGAAATACGGAATTCGATTTCTCGCGAAACAAGGGCTGCGAGATATCTCGCATATACGTGACGCGTGTATACACACATTTACGTTCGGTTGTGATTGACGAATGCGCGATTCGTTCGAAGTAATGAAATCATTTCGAATCCGGAGCGCGCGACGTATAATGAAATCGCTCTGATATAGTAAAGCGCGTCCGACTCGTGACACGAACCGACGCCTTTCGCTTCCTGATCCGTGCGCGCGTGCAACACAGCGAACCTATATAAGCTGCGACTGTTTATCGAAACGTCACGTACAGACGACCTATCAAAACCAGAAACGCGTTGCTTAAGCTCGCGCTCCCTCTTCTTCCTGTGTTTCATGACTCTCTCTCTCTCTCTCTCTTTCGCGTCTCGAAAATACATATTAAAAATAAAATACGCGATGTTTGATCCGTGATTTGCGGGGTTTATTTTTGGCGGCCGGCCGCAGAGTCGCCAAAAGCGATAACTTCTACCTATTGAAATTAATTTGCGAAACTCGCGTATCGTTAAATATCACACAGTTAATGCGATGTATAGAAAATGTATCGGAAATTTCGATATATTAAGCGCGCGGTTTATCTCTAATCTCTAATTACAATCTCTCTTTTTTTTTTTTTTTTTCGTTGCTTCGAAACCTTACGCGGAAGTTGATTTTTTTTTTTGAATCGTGACAATTGTCTCCCGCGAGGGTGCGTTGTGGTTAGTCGTGATTGCAAAATTGAGTGCAATCGCTGTCGAAAGCCTGAAGTACGTTGTTTGTCGTTTCGACAAAGCGGTCTTGTTTTTCTGTTTTTTTTTTTTTTTTTTTTTTTTATGCGATATATTTGTTTCACAGGCCGATGGTTACGAAACCAATCAGTGCAACCCGCTCGAATGGAAGGGCAAGTGCACAAAGGATCGTGTTCGGAAAAAAATTTGCAATTCTCGAAAAAGACGGCGCACAATTGGCAGCCGCAATCTCGCGCGCGTGCGAAACACAAGGTTTTATTTATTATATAATATTACAGAGACGCAATTCTAATTTCGCATTGTGTGTAATCAATCGAAACAACAACCAACGCGAACAAGCTTAAACAAGTTTCAAACAAGCTAATCTGTGAGAATCGTTCGCGTGAGGAAGTGACGAAACAAAAATATGAAATATAAATATAGTCAGTGTCTAATTAAACCGCGCGCGCACTGACTATTAAACTTGCGTTTAGTATATATCTAAATTGCTTTTTAGTAGGTCTCTCGTGTAACGTTTAAGTTACATATAAATTTACGGATTAATTGAACGGGCGCGCGTAGCTGCGCGAAAGATTTACGATCAAACAATTTTCCGTAGTATGATATAAGAAAGTGGCGTTTAAAGCTGAAGTTCTCTTGCGAGAGAACGACTATCTTTTCCGCGCCGGATAAACGGTCCGGTGCTCGCTAATTTCCGAAATGAACTACTCGAATATTATTTTACAAGCGATTCGACGCGAAAAGAGATAGGCGCGCGTGTACACGGACAGAATTAAAAAGTTTGCAACGCCGCGTTGTAACTTTATGAGCATCACACGCACGCAGATCCGGTTTTAATTACGTTAACACGGAACAGCTGTGTTCTGTCTCTTTTTGTTAGCCGCGAAAAGATACGCAAAAGTTTATTTAAATATTCGCGCGCGTTCACATAAGCCATGCCAATCCAATGTTTAATAGTTAATTTTGCTAATTGTTAAAAGGTTCATTAATTATGAGCGCCCCAGCCGCGCGACTCCCTCGCTCGGCACGTTTCATATCGGCGAAATTAAATTAATACAACGAGATGATACAACCCCGCCGCCGCGTTACGGCTGAACGTCGCACGGGGCGGCCTGACTCTTCAAGTAACGAAGTATTTCCGCGCGTAATGCCAATATCATGTGAATTTCATTAACCATAAAATTATATCCCCGCTGCTCCCGCATTCGAAAATAACTGCGGAAATAATCTCGTCACAAAGAAATTCGTTTAATTACCTTTTATTATGATATAAAAGCGAGTCAATTGCACGCAGCGGCGGCTGTGTTATAAAAAATGAATAAATATAAACAAATGTACGATGTGTTTCAGATATTCAATTATAAACTCACGCAGAATTTATCGGAAACGTGGTATAAAGTTTTTCAAAATTCAAAAGATTGATTTGCGAATTAATAATAGCAGCTATAGCAGCTTGTTAAAACATATGTACGTATATCAATTCGTTATTTCATTTGTGTTTCTCCGGCGAGAAATAGGTAATTTATATTCTCACACAATGCTATCTCTCATGTGTATACATTTACAATATGTATAATTTATTAATTAAATTTGTTCCGTTCGATCAGCTCGATATATTTTACGCGTTAACAATCGCGCGCGAAAGATCATTATTTTTCCACACTTTTATTTCAATGGAATATTTGCAAAACACAAAATGAGTTTTAGCACCGATTTAGCATTCCGCGTTTCTCGTTTTTTTGTGAGTAAGCGTCGCATCAACGAATCGTAAAACGATCGCGCGGTCGGCTGTTCGCGGGCGGGCGTGTCTCTCATTTTTAATTGGGTTACTCAAACTAATTAATTCTCAGACTGAAGCGAGTTCTCATTAACGCGACACAGAGAGAGAGATTAACGGTAAAAAAAAAAGTTATTGATGGATGAAAACATGTCAGTAGTATATATACATAGTCTGTGTAAACGAGTGATGCGCATGAAATAGTTTTCTTAATCTCCCTCTCTCTCTCTCTCTCTCTCTCTCTCTCTCTCTATTTCTCTTTTCTCGCTTTTTTCCACGACGGTTTTTTTATTTTTGAGTTTCGCTCGTGGATGCCGATTGATTAGTTTCGTTGTCGATTCCACACGTATACCACGTACTTGTCTCGTTCAAACGCATCCAACCTTCCAACGCATCGTCCATTTTGTTAACACTAACTCTATATTAATGTACTATATATGAGTTTTTAATCAGGCTGACATTAACATCTCGGTTTGTGAATCGGCGACGCGACGATAGCGGAATCATATTTTACACCGCGAGTTAAAGCAATTCTTTCTCTTCCAAAACTGCGTTATATTAAAACTTCTTCTACATCGTATTTTTTTTTTTTTTTGCCCGAAGATCTCTTTCTACTTCTCAACGACAAAAACAGAAAAAAAATGATAAAAGCGCCATTAATCAGACGGAAACAATTACGATAATATTTCTACGCGCGTTTGAGATCTACTTTACGGCAACTTTGCAATTACCGTTCTTTGCCGTTCCTTTCCTCACCTTCGAGATCTTGTGTCATCTTGGGAATTCTGTATGCAGGATAAGAAGTACGTAAACATGCAGCAAGAAGTTTCATCTTAATGCAAATTTATACGAAGGAGGCTATTATAAAGGAGCGCGTCACGGAGATATTAAAATTACGAATCTCGGGGTGACAGCAAAGTTGCGCGACAAAAGAATAGCTATAATAAAAAGCGATCTTATAAGCGATGATATGACAAAAATAAATTCAAAGCGTGTTGCGAAATTAATTGGAATAAAAGTTGAAAAGTAGAGAAAAACGAAACGCCAAATATAAGTTTGCTTTTATTGCGCGCATGCAGGGGCTTTAATACAAAATAAAAAAAAATAAAAAAAAAAAAAAACATTTTTAAAACACATATAGAAAGCACACATTATTAATTAATTACTAATCAATATATATAAACATCATCAAACTTGCTTCTAAATTGAAAACAATTTCCTTGATGAAATTTAAGCGAAACGTGACGCAGCAATTGCGAAATAAAAAACTTTTCTTACTTGTTGAAATGTTCGAAGTGTTCTGTGACAACAGGCAAGTGAACAATTATAAATCGACAGCTAAAAAAAAAAAAAAAACAAAGAAAAAGCACCGTCAAAGCTACTAACTGTATAATTCGAATCCTTGTCGATTGTCGAAAAAAAAGAGCGATCGCGAACCGCGTGGGATCACATCACTTAATACGGAACGTGATACGCGTTTGGCTCGTCGGACGCGACTGACAGCACCGTGTTGCGCCACGTGGACCCCAACCACCACCCTATGGAGAGCTCCACGGGTAGGAGAGGGCGTCGAGGATCATGCGCGATGCTCCGTCTGCTTCGAATCAATCTCTTCTGCTATATGCCGTTTCGCTCGCTTTATCTCGCTAACCGCATAATTAGCAGTGTTTCGTTCCTCTAATTATCGCGGTGAAATCAACCGCGAATATAAAGTATTTTCTAAATTTCTTAATTTTTCTCAATTTAGAAAAACAAAAAACAAAAAACAAAACATTCATATCGGTATGTGAAACCGAACTTCACGCGCGTTTTGCGGTCGAAATAAAAGAGGGACACGGCAGGGGGTGACTTTCGCGCAAGTCTACTAATTACGAGGCTTGGCGGAATCATTACAATATTCACGATCCCTCTCTCGATGTAACTCAGAATACAGCCCGGTAACGGGCTTCTTGTCCGATCGTTGGGAATGGACATAAACATAGCCATTATCCTAATTAGGACTTCGTAAACCCAAATGGCCAATAACTGTCTGCCGGCCAATAACTATACCCCGCTATTACGTTTACCCTATATACGAGCGGCCGAGTAATTCCAATATTCCGGAAGCTTGTTACTTATTATAATATGTTCTATTATAATATTAAAATTTGCATTTTGCGCTCGGAAACGTGAACACGCATGCGAGTAACGTTATTCGATTATTTTGCATTATCCACAAACAATTTTTTTGCGAGGAGAAAATATATTTATTAAAATAATACGTGTGTGTGTGTGTGTGTGTGTGCGGTTAATATTCAGATTCTCTATATCGTCGTCCCGCAAAAGACGACGCTATCAGACCACTGACTTTAATCTGTGAAACGCGAAACAATAACGAGCAGATATGTAGCTGAACTATACGGCGGCGCGTTCCGCGAGATTAATCGTTCCGCCTGTCAGTCTCGACACGTCAAAACGTAGTGCCACGTCTCTCGCGGAAACGCGTGCGCGCATGTTACACGAATGTTCCCACTCGAGTCTTGGTCTCCGACAATCTCTTGCCTCCTTTCCCTTCCCCCTCATCTCTTCGTCGGTTATCTCCTTCTCGGCCTTTTGGTCCCGGACGTTTGTAACAGGCTTGAACTCGCAAACTCTCTCATCCCGTTCGTCTCTCCCTCATCTGACGAACGGCGGCGAGGTGGATGGCGGAGCGTGATGTTTACATTTCAATTATCCAGCGTTTCACTCCACGCCATTATTAGTATTTGCATCATTTAGCAGGCGCAGGAACGTGCCTCTGCACCGGCTCGACTGCTTCGTCTGGTTTTAGAGTCGTTAGGAAGAGGAGGAAGAGGAGAAGGAGGAGAAGGAGGAAGAGGAGAAGGAACAGAGGAGGATATACGTGTGCGCGTTCGCGTGAGTGCACGTAGAGGATACGGAATTGGTTGGTTATTCAGTGATCCGCGCGAATGATTATTCAGCCGTGAAAGTGGAGCGTGCGCTAAATTTAAACCAATTATTTATAATCGGCGGCACAGTTGACTGCGGTGAAACGGTAACGGGCTAGATCTCGGGCTAGATAAATTTTTCAATGACATATTTCTTTTCTTCTCTCTCTCTCTCTTCGATTTGTTGCCGACAATCGGAGAACGGATGAATCTCGGATTCTCTCCGGTTTTTGGGCGATCATCAGAACCAATTTTCTACGAAGTTAGGAGAGACCGTCGATTGCCCATCGTGAGAGAGCGACAACATGAGAAAGTAAAACGCGGAATTGCCCAATATCCCGGCGGGGAACTTAAGGCTTAAGTCCATGAACGACCGGAAGAATCTGTAATGGTAGAGAAAGAGAGATTGGTTACTCGGGGGGGGGAGGGGAGGGGGAAACTCTAGGGAATATCAGGAGAGATAAAGAACACGTTGTTCCCTCTTCTTGTTCCAATCGGCGGAAATAGGGATCCCTCGAAAACGATCGTTAGCTCGCGAACTTTACGACGACGTCAATGAGGTCACTATACCGATATTGAATGGCTCTTTATCTACCGTCTCTCGATTGGCCCGCTCTCTTTCTCTTTGCCCCCCCTCCCGAAATAAAAATCTTGTTCAGCTCGTGCGTCAACGAGATCGCTCTAATTCTATACCAAGATTAGTTACAATTTTCCTCGGTGCATGTACATCTATTGTACTTGATCCTTAAAGGCTGTATCGCGGGTGAAATTTCACCCCATGCGAATTTCGTTTTAACGTTATTAAAAAACGTATCGACTGATTTTATGGATATTATTCGCGCAAACTTTTTTTGACAACTTTTTTGATTTCTAAAATAAAAACATATATACTGTGGTGAAATTTCACCCCACGATAACATTAACGTGATTTTGTATGATAGCTTTTAAGGGTTAAAATAGTGTACGCGACAGTGAAATAAATGCGCGTATCTGCGAGTGTCCGACGATAATGGAATAAAAAATAATGGAAAAATAGGATCTTTATGATCTGTTTTTTTTTTTATATTGTTTGTTCGCAAGAAGATAAAAGATTTTTCTTCTCTTTCGCGCTCTCTGTTTTTTTTTTTTTTTTTTTTTTTTACACTCGACAAAATCAATTCGACGTTTGTTGTCGGACTTTGTTGTCGTGATTCCTCGCGATACCATATAACGGAATGTATACGAACGGAATGCAACACGGTGAATTAGTATCGTTGCCGTTCTATGAAATTTGAACTGGCAAACTTGTATCCATGTCGCGGTTGCAGTTAGACGTCTTCCTTCTCCCAACCCCCAGTTCCTGTTCAAACTTCGCGAACACATTTGATCATATCGGAGGGACGAATCGACCTCGCCTATTCGGTGACTACACTTTGCGCAGTCTAAAGAGTCTGATAAGGCGACAGTGTCTGGACCAAAAGGAACATATGGAGAAGACATGTACGCGAACGCAATACAAAAACGAATTTTCCCGCTGCTTCGTGATGTGAACTGAAATTGCAACAGACGAGGTTGAGAGCTATACCGTTTCTCCTCCTTGGAGCGTGTAGCTCCAAAATATTTTGTAGAACAAGACGACACAAATTTCGTTTTGCTGACACACATGTACATCAAAATTATTTGTGATAAGCGTTTGCAAATAAATGGTTTACGGTAAATTATCATTGCTATAAAAAAAAAAAAAACAAATAAAACTATCACGCAAAATTTCGATTTTTAATATAATATTTTTATATGTTTTGAATAATATATGTGCAATTAATTTTATTTAATTTAATCAACTTTGCGTACATGTAATTAAATTTCTCAGTCTGCTCAGCCAGAACAGCATATGCTCGAAACTGCGGGGAGACCCGCGCATTACGCGAGAAATACCTTTTCAAGGACAATGGACTAGTCTGTTATCACCATTCATCGTGCGATATATATTGCAGCAGCGCTCTTTAAACCTTTTAAGTCGGCAACACGCTGTCGTACCGCCAACTGGAATGGAAAGGCTCTTAGCAGGTGCTTTAGGTAGGCGTGTTCAACCGCGATATAGTACCTTTTAACCGCGGAAACGGTAGAAAGCACAACTACGGCCTGTCGACCCCTTTCCTTCTATTTTTATCTTCCTCCCTACCTCACCTTTCTTTCATTATACATCGACCAACCCGGGGAACAAAACTTTTTTTTCCGACCCCCTTTTTAAACTAGATCTCGCCGCGCGTAACAAATAATAAAGTTTTTAAATGGCGTTTCGAAGCGACGATAATTGCGACGGAATGTATAACGTTGTCCCCTTCATCTATACACGTTTCTCTTTATATTCCCTTTGTATTCAAAAGATTTCATTGTACACGTAAAAAAAAAACGAAATTTTATCTCACATAAATCTCGTAAAATAAGAATTCACACAATTCTTTAACAGTCTGCAGATATTATTCAATTAACACCCTCTCCCTTGTACACAAGTTCCTCGATACGCTTATGATCACAATCGCTTTCTCTTCTACCAAAGAAGATCACTGAATAAAATCGATTGTTCTCTTGTCGCTTCATCGAATAAACAAACATTGATTGATGCCAAACGCTCGGCTTGACCTACCCTACGCACAAACCTGTGCAATATCGCCAATGTCCGAGAGAGCAGATTTATCACGAACTATAACCGACAATAAATGCAGTTCGCGGATATACGCCCGTTCCTTTTGCGTGAGCGAGACTACAGCGATTGATTTATCACGTGCATGCTACACGCGAGATAAAAATCCGAGCTGAAAACGCGCGCGGAGTCTTCTCGTCATCTGCGTACAATTTCGTGTGTATGCAAACTGGTCGGTGTACGATATCCTCGTAATTCGCGCGGAGTTTCCTCCGCACCACGTATTTAAAGCAGCCAGATAGCAATTGTACGAACAGGATGTGTAATTTCCTTCTCTCTTTCTCTCTCTCTCTCTCTCTGCGTTGTCAAGGTAAATCTTTTGATGAGAAACACCTCGCACACCTAAATTACATATCGTTACGAAGGTTGATGCTTGTATATGCGTCTCTCAGGATTCTCCGACGTATTTGCCGACGCTCTTATATCAAATCGGAGGAATATATTTCACCGGGAGGCTTATCAACGCGGAAACTTTAACGCGCGGAGTAACGTAATTGAGAATATATAT